>QZGG01000262.1:0-186833 GCA_006409495.1 Sedum album
AAAACAACAAACGAAACAAAGACAAGCCACTGCGCGCGAGCACATGGCGCGCGAGTGAAGGTCGCGCAGAAGACAGCAAAACGGTGACGTCAGCAGATAGCGAGATATTCGGAACGATGACGTCATCACGCGCGAGAATATTTCTAAGTTCGTTTTTGGAGATTTAATTTCCTAAGCTGATTTTTAGAGATATAGATGATTTCCTACAGATATCCTTGCCTAAATATTCGTGGAAACCCTAGAAGGCAAGGACTATAAATAAATTATGGAAATCAGAGCACACTTAGAGAGAGAGCTGACGGCGCAGAGAATTCCGGCGAAGACGTGCGCACAAGCTGTCACGCGAGCCTGACGACGCAGCATCAGATTTGTCTTGTTATTTTAGTTGTCTTATAATTATTCTTGAGATGTATTCGATCAGTATGTCTAGCTAACTTACTGATTTCGGTTTGGATTTGGATCTATGAATAATATGTTTTTGAGGTCTTGTTCTTAATTTGCATGATTAAGTTTAGTATTATTATTCCGCACTCCATTGCATGATAATTAGGTTAGACAATTAAGCGAAGCCTTGCACCGCAGACTTAGTTGTAGAATCTAGTATCTATAGTTAAACTATCAGAAGTACGTGACTGTGAATGATAGGAGTAACACTAGAATAGGCAGTAACTACCTTGACCGGATTCGTTATTGACTAGACTAGATTGAGTATAATATCATACAAACCTTGACCGGAATGTATGTGTAGGTTATTAAGCTGTGACAGGACCTTAATCTACGTGGACAATTATATCATGTGCCTTTAGTGACCAGGATAAAACATAGAGTTCATAGTGAAGAATCTGAACCGGATTCATCTCTTGCATAATTGTTTGCGTCTTTCATACTTGCTGTCTGTGTATGCGCCAGTTGTACTTGCGCAGCAGTTTTTCTTTATTTCTTTAATACTCACGCACAACCCAATCTTAGTTTGTAGTTGAAAAGAGACTTCCACTGTTCCCTGTGGATTCGACCCCAGCTTGCCAATACTATACTAGTGAGGAGAGTCGGGACAAATTTGCAGCACTCAACGACGTGCTCGTCAACGGATCATCGGAATGATGACCAAAACGAGCTCCAAAACCACGGTTAAGATCCATCGGACGATCAGAATTCTGATCAGAACTAGCCGGAACCTCTCCCATAACAGAACTCAAAGAAAACACAAAAACTGACGAAAAGTGGAAAACGAAATTCAGGCGCTTACCTGCCGGATCCGGCTCTAATCAATTTAGCGGTAAATCAAGCAGTGGAATCATCAACCTGTCGACTGATACCATGTGAAAGATAGCCTGATCGGAGATATCGGATGAAGTCGTAGGAAGTTTCAAGAAAATGAAGATTGTATTGATTGATTAAAAAAACAAAGCACAAATTGAATTCGTATGCAATTCTGTTTTGTTCATTACAAGCTTTTAACTAATTACAAAAATAGTCATTCAACTAACACAATAATTAATCTGGTCCCTCGAACTTTAGCTAATTGCACTCCAACCCCAAATTCAAACTAGGGCAACTGGCGCTGCTGCGCCGTCTTTCATCTCATCTCCTCCAACACGCTCATCCTGGCTCGTTATCACCAATAGAAATGTTGATATGAGCTAGATTCCACTTCTAAGGGAACATGTCATATATTACCAAACTATCTTATGTCATCCTCACAATCCGGTTCACTTCCGTTTGGCTGCATGAAAAATGGGTGGATTGCAAGTTTGAAGGTTTTGGTATGCTTTGTCATGAAAACTCTTGCGAACAGGACTCTCAAATATTTGTATCTTAAATTCTCGTTAGTAGCTACTGGATACACAAGCGTCGAATATCCGTCTAATAGTTTGTTATTAGTGATGCAAAGTTTGGGATAACTTCAAGACTTCTTATGACGACGTTCAGGTGTTCGATATAGCATTCCATTGTTATGTCGGTTTTAGAGTATGTATAAATACTAGATTAGGATTTTGAATTTCATGTAACACAAATACACATTAAATAAGAAAAATCCGAGATGTGCTTTGCTCTAATCTTCTTGTTCTTCCGCACAACAATTGGCATCAGGGCTACATGTTGAGATGACGAATTCTCTGAAGTTTGAGATTCCGCGTTTTAATGGATATGGGAAATTCGCTCTCTGGCAATAGTGAGTGAAGATATGATGACACAGCAGGGATGCAGAAGGCAATGTTAGATGTGAAGCCGGAATCGACGGAGAAGGATGATTGAGATGAGATGCAGGAGAAGATGGCGTCAATGATTCGTCTCTATCTTGGTGACAAAATTATATATCAAGTGATTAATCTCAAAACCTGGAAATCGTTGTCATGTAAGCGGTTTCTCAAATAGAGGTTGTACGGGTTGAAGATGTCTGAAGGTTCAGATATGGTGCAACACACGTCAATACCTTTAATCAGATAATCGGTGACCTTTGGCGTGTGAGTGTTAAGGTTAAAGATGAGGTTCAGACTATAATTCTACTATGTTCGTTGACCCCGGAGAATGAGACCTTGATTACTACACTTACGTGTGGGAAAGAGACGATAGATTTGGAGACAGTTAATTATGCGTTGCTCTCTCATCATGTGCGACGATAGCATATCAGTGGTGATATGTCTCAGGAGAGGGAAGAACGAAGGAAAAGTAGTTAGATGAAAAGAAGCAAAGATCCAATTTTAAGGCGAAAAAGAGAGCGATCTGCTATGGTTGTGGACAACCTGGCCACTTCAAAAGAGATTGTCCTAACATGAAGTAAAAGGGTAACAAGAACTCCAATGGATCTTCAAAATCTGCTAATGTGGTGCAGAATGACAGCTCCGATGAAGGAGATTCAGATAAGCTCTCAATAATCTCCGAGAGTCATGCAGATTTGTAGAATCTAGATTCAGAATGTTCGTTCCATATGACTCCTCGTAGGGAGTGGTTCGAAACATATGAATACGTAAACTTGGGTTTTGTCCAATTGGAATACGATAAGACGTGAGGCGTCCTAGGAATTGGACAGATCAAGGTTTGGATGCATGACTGAAAAATCAGGATGTTGAGTGATATACGTCATATACCAACTTTAAAGTAGAATTTGACTTCGTTGGGGACTTTGCATATGGATGGGTTTGATTACAAGTCCGACAAAGATTGTGTGAAAGTTAGCAAATGAGCTATGGTTGTGATAAAAGTCAGATTACAGCAAGGAGTGTCTATTGATCGATTGGGAGTACTTTTATAGGTGGAGCGGCAACTGTAGTGTCCAAATTTGATTCTACAGCTTTATGGCATCTGCATTTTGGATACAACGGAGAGCATGGCTTGACTGAACTACACAAAAGGAGTATATTAACAGGATTGAAGAGCTTTAAGATGGGTTTCTACAGTTTCTGTTTGATGGGGAAAAAACCAAAGTTTCGTTCAAAATAGGCAAACATACTACATAAGGTATTTTGGATTATGTGCATTCTGATGTGTGGGAACCAAGCAGGGAGCAATCATTAGGAGGTGCAAGGTACTATGTCAATTTTTATAGATGATTATTCCATAGTTTGGGTTTACTTTTTAAAGTTTAAGGCTGTCTTTGAAATGTTTAAATTTTGGAAGGCTGAAATCGAGAATCAAACTAGGAGGAAGGTGAAGTATCTTTGTTTAGATAATGGCACAGAGTATACAGATTCAGCATTTTAGAAGTTCTATGAGGAGCATGACATTCAAAGGCACTTTACAGTTAGGAAGACACCACATCAAAATGGTGTCAGTGAAAGGATGAATCGATCTATTGTTGAGAAAGCAAGGTGTTTGAGGCTGAATGCGGGACTTATGAAGTAGTTCTGGGTTGAAGCAGTAAACATGGCTATCACCAAGGATCTCTCTTGACAGAAAGGTTCCTGAAGAGGTATAGAGTGGGATAGACATTGATCTGTCAAATTTAAGAATTTTTGGTTGTCCAGCTTATGTTCTATTTCCTAGTGATGAGAGATCTAAGTTGGATTCGAAATTCAAGAAGTGTATCTTTCTAAGTTTTGAAAAAGGTGTGAAAGAGTTCAAGCTGTGGGATCCTGTGGCTAAGAAAAAGGTGATAAGCCGAGAAAATATTTTTGATGAACTAAGTTTATTACAGCAGACGAGGTCAGAACAAGAGCATGTAGTTGTTGAGGCTGGAAAACTACATGAGAAATTCAATTAGCCGAATACTAGGATGATCAGGCCATTGGGGCAGATGGTCAACGATAGCAAGAGAGCATTGCTACCAACCGGCCGAGGCAAATCATCAAGCCGCCAGTCAGATTTGGGTATGAGGACATGATTAATTACGCTCTACTAGTTGGGACAGATGATCCATCTAGTTTTCTAAAGGCTATCGCCAGTTCGGAGAAAGAAGGATGGATGGATGGATGGATGGATGCCATGATAGAAGAGATGGAGAGTCTGAGTAAAAATTATACTTGGGAACTTATCCCTCTTTCAAAAGGAAATAAGGTTGTAGGCTGTAAGTGGGTTTTCATTTTTCAAGAAGAAGGTAGGACAGTCGAAATTAGAGTCGGTAAAGTTCAAAGTGAGACTAATTACAAAGGGTTACTCACAGAAAAGGGGGATTGAATATGATGAGATCTTCTCACATGTGGTACGACACACTTCTCTCAGACTTGCGTTGGCATTGTAGCTAGTTGGGATTTACATCTTGAGCAGATGGATGTCAATACAACTTTTCTTCATGGAAACTTCGAGGAAGAGATTTACATGCAACAACCCGAGGGGTTTGTAACCAGAAGAGAAGAAACTTGTATGTTGAAGTCCTTATATGGGCTAAAAATGGCTCCGAGGCAGTGGTACAAGCGGTTTAAGTCATACATGTTAAAGATTCCCTATGAGAGATGTGATTATGATTGTAGCGTTTATGTCACGCTTATTAATGATTATTCGGTCATATTCCTATTGATATATGTTGATGACATGCTCATCGTTGGGAACAATATGGATGATATTACGGACTTGAAAGGCTTGTTAGGAAGAGAGTTTGATATGAAGGATCTTGGTGCAGCAAAGAAGATTCTAGGAATGGAGATATGTTGAGAAAGAAGCTTTGGAAGATTATGGTTATCTCAAAAGAGTTACATTGAGAAGGTTATGGACAGGTTGATATGAGTGGGTCAAAGACGGTGTCTACATCTTTGGCGAGTCACTTTAAGTTGTCATTAGCATATTATTTGAAAATGATGAAGAAGTATTGGATATGGCGCAAGTTCCTTATGCAAGTGCAGTTGGATGTCTGATGTATACCATGGTCTATACCGGACCTGGTCTAGCACAAGCTGTCTACCAAGTCAGCTTGTACATGTCTAATCTCGAAAGAGTTCATTGGAATGTAGTAAAGTGGATTCTAAGGTATTTGAACAGTAGCGCTGATCGTAAGCCCATGTTTGATAGTCAAAAGAGTAAGATTTAGTGGTTGGATATGTTAATTCAGACTACGCTGGATATCTCCACAATCGTAAATCTACTACATGATATGTATTCACTCTTGCGGGAGGACATATTTTTTGGAGATTTGTGCTACAACCACGGAAGCTGAGTGTATGGCAGTGGGAGAGGCAGCCAAGGAGGCATTGTGGATTAAGGGGCTAGTGGATGAATTGGGTGTTCAGCAAGGTGGAGTTCAGCTAAGTTTGATAGTAGGAGTGCTTTGTTCTTGGCCAAGAATCAAGTTTATCATGCTAGGACGAAGCATATTGATGTCAAGTTTTGTTGGGCCTTAGTTTTAATGGATGACAAACACTAAGGACTAATATGGCTTTGAGTTTAATGTGATATGCAGGAAGCAAATTAAGAAAGTTAACTTGCCAAAGATGGAATGAAAGAAAGCAAAAAGAATAAAGGAACAATAGGCAGCCGCGCCGACTTTGGAAGGCGCATTAATGAAGAGATCTTGCGAGCATTAATTGCACAACAAACATGGAAAGCAAATCTGAGTTGAGCATTTATGAGACGAATTAAGAAAGAGAATCTGATTGAGAGAAAGAGACCTAATACGAGAAGTATAAAAGAGAGAGTCCGACGGCTTTGAAGGTGCGCGATATCCGAGGAGCAAGAGAAGAAGAGATTTCTTTGAGCCGGATCGTCGTGCACGTTGCTGAAGAAAGTTAGAGTACGTGTGGTGTGAGCTTCGTGAGGTTGAGTTTACGAGTTGCAAGTATTGTATCTAGTCGTTGTAGGCGATAGATAGTACGTTGTAATAGTCAAACAAGCATACCTTAAAGAAGCGTCATACGCATTCAAACCCTTCTCCGGAAGGTAGTGGTTTTACGCAGTAGTCTGGTTGGCTATTGTGGTTTCCACTATAAATCGTGAGTCTTACTTTCAGTTTTATTTAATTTAATTCCGCTGCGTTAACTGTTAACTGCAAACCCTCTCAGGGAACCCATAACTGAGTTACCTCAGAGGGAACGCTAACCTACGATCCAACAATTGGTATCAGAGCAGGTGCTCTAGATTTGTGTTAGCATTGCAGGTATAGATGGCAACTAGCAACTCAATCAACGACTCATTCTGGAAACCTCCAACACTGAACCCTGGAGAGTTTGACTGGTGGACTCAGCAAATTGAAGCCCATATTTGTTCTTGGATGGGCAGTTATGGAGAGTGATCGAGCAAGGTCCAATCCCTATTGTAGACCCAAAGACCCAACTAAGGAAAAGAATAGGGAGGACTACACTGATGCAGATTACAAGGCCTTGGAAAAGAACAATCGGGCCAAAAAGATTCTATATGCTTCTCTCACCCCTGGTGATCTAAAGAAGTCATGAAGTACAAGACTGCTAAGGATATTTGGAATGGATTGACCAGACTGTACGGAGGAAATGATGATATCAAAAGAATAGAATTCTGGCAGCTTCAAGAGACTATGAGAGTGCCCTCCAAGGGAACACAGAATCGCTGGAAGACTTTCACACTCGATTTCAGACTTATGTTGGGCAAATGGAGTTCTTGGGTGAAGTGATCCCTGAATGGAAAGTCACACATCACTTCCTTCAAGCGCTGAACTCCAAATGGGATGTAGTAACCCTTGCACTACAAGCTCAGAGTAATATCAAGAGAATTACGCTTGAAGAATTGGTGGCTAAACTTCAGAGTCATGCTGGCATCATTGAAAGGAAAAATGCAAGAAGAGAACCTGAGCGAGCAAAGTCCATTGCACTGAAAATTGAAGAAGCTTTTGATCTAGCTCAGACTGACATGGGGATAATGACATTCAGGACGAGGAACTGCTCTCATGACAAGAGCTTTCAGGATGGCAACCCTCAGAAGGAACCCAGGAGAAAGAACAATGCAGAAACTCTAAGGGAAAACAAGAGCAGACTCGCGAAAAGTTTGATGACAAGGAAGTCATCTGCTATCACTGTCAGAAGAAGGGACACCGTATTGCAGACTGCAGAAGCAAGAAAAGAGGAGAGCCCCCTGCACAGAACACCAAGCAGGCGATGCTTACCGCCTGGGGTGAATCCGACCTGACAGTGAAGATGAATTACCTGTTAAGGAAGAGTGCCTAATGACTGGTCAAGGATCATCCAGCCAAGAACCATCTGAGGTAAATAACATTGATCTTTCTGATGATTTTGATTTTACTGACTCAGATTATATAGATGTGATTAGAGGTCTTCTTGAGACCAATGACAAGCTGAAGAAAACCATCACCAGTAAGAATGAGGAGATTGAACTACTGAAAAAGGATGGTAGACTCTCAGTGTCGCACATGTGAGGAAAGTGTCAAGGAGACACAAATACTGCAGGAGAGAGTTGCTCATCTAGAAACTGATAATGAGGAACTCCGTCACTCCCTAAAATGTGCCAGAGCAACAGAGGATGAGGTAAAGGACAAATTGGTCAAGGAAATGGCCGCTCTAAAGTGGAAGAGACCAGGGACTATGGGAAAAGGTTTGTCAGATCGGGTGTAGGATACACTCAAGAAGGAAGGAACATTGGATCTAAGACTGATAACCCTCCGAAGGTGCACAGAAAAGGGTGAGAGCTCGGCACGAGATAAAGGAAAAGGAATTGCTTACCCTACGCCACAATCTGTTCCATTTGATGCAAAAGTGGCTCACAAGATCTGGAAAGAACAGGCCACAAACCCTAGGCCACCCAAGGTAGATCTTTGCTGCAGAGACAAAAGATCATACCAGCTGGAAGAAGCAAGTATGTTGGACTCAAAAGCCACAAGGTATGCTGGCACTGTGGAAGGGATGGCCACTATAAGAGACTGCCACAAACTGAGAGATCTGCGTGAGAAAAACAGAGTAAGGTATGAAAGGGAACCAAGCTATCCCTCCCAGGGAAGTCTGTACCGCTACCCCCCAGGGTGCTCTGAACTACAGACGCAGAGTTCCTTTCCAGGAACAACAGATGAGGCTGCAGAGACAGAATTTACTATGTCGGAACAGAACCCCGACAAACTCCTAGACGTAGATTAGATTTAAACTGTGATTTCAATTCTGGTTCTTCATTTACTTTACTAAACCCAGTAGACCCAAGTTTGTCTGGGTCCGTAAGAACTGACCTTTCCTTTGCAGGTAAGAGTGACAGAAGATCCATGGTACATTGATAGCGGATGCTCAAGACACATGACTGGAAACGACGCATGGTTCATCACTCTTACTTACATGTCCGGAGGATCCATATTCTTCGGAAACAAAGGTATTGGTAAGATACAGGGTATAGGTAAGGTTGAAATTTCAAAAAATATAAAAATAGATAATGTTAGTTTAGTTGATAGCTTACGGTTTAATCTCTTGAGTGCCTCACAGTTATGCATGAATGGTACAAATGAACTTATACTGACGACTAACGAATGCATTCTGAGGTGTTTAAGTTCAGGGAAGACTATTCTTAAAGGGATCAGGAAAAATGAGCTTTACATGTTAGATCCAAATTTCATCCCTGACGAGGAAATCTGTCTAGCCACAGTGCATGATGATACTCTCTTATGGCATAGAAGACTAGGACACGTTTGTCTGAAGCTTCTCTCCAAGCTACACAAAAACTGGTTACGGGACTGACCAAAGTAGAAAGAGAATTCAATGGAGTCTGCGATGCATGTGCTAGAGGAAAACAGCCAAGGACATCCTTCAAATCAAAACAAGTTGTAAGTACCGCTGCACCTCTTGAGAAAATACATATGGATTTGTGCGGTCCTGTGAACATCATGAGCAGAGGAGGAAACAGGTATATCTTAGTTATTGTTGATGACTATTCTAGATTTACATGGACCCTGTTCCTCCCGTCTAAAGATGAAACTTACACTGAGTTTGAAGCATGGCTGAAACGGATAGAGAACAAACTGAACAAACACTTAATATCCATCCGTACTGACAATGGAACCGAGTTTCGAAACTCGAGTTTTATCTCACTTTGCAGGGAACGAGGCATTGATCACAACTTCTCGGCCCCCAGAACTCCGCAACAGAATGGCGTGGTAGAAAGAAAGAACAGAACTCTTAGAGAATATGGCCAGATCTATGCTGATAGGAAGTTCAGTTCCGAAGAATTTCTGGGCAGAAGCGGTGAATGCAGCAAGTTACATCCTGAACCGAGTGTCACTAAGACCCCTGATAGGGAAGACACCTTATGAACTGCTGTTTGGAAGGAAACCCAGTGTGGGACATCTGAGAGTGTTCGGCTGTAAGTGCTATGTTCATAACAATGGAAAAGAAAGCTTAGGAAAGTTTGACCCAAGGAGCGATGAGGGAATTTTTGTTGGCTACTCAATCAACAAGAAGGCATATAAGGTTTACAACAAAAGGCTCCGCAAGGTTGAAGAAAGCATCCATGTGACTTTTGATGAAACTAATACAACTGAAGATCGTGTGGCAGACGATAATTCAGAGTTTTTAGTAAATGAGGATGATCTTCAACTACACTGGGATACGGATGCAGATCCAGAGGTAGCACAGACAGCTGACCCTGTCGAAGAAGGTGAGAATGCTATCCCTCAGGAGGATAACAGGGAGGAAGCAGAACTTCAGGGGGACAAGAAGGTGAACTCCCTCTCGAGGAAGGCTTGGACGAAGCTGAAACAGAAAGCAGCCACTAGGAGTGGACGACAGATCAGACCACCGTCCAGATTAAGAGATTATGAGTGCTACACCTCTCAAGAGAGCATAAGCCTATCTGCCTTTGTCTCACTTGCTGAACCTAAGACGGTTTACGAGGCCCTACGTGACCCTGACTGGGTCATGGCCATGCAGGAAGAACTTCACCAATTCGAACGAAAAAGTTTGGAGATTGGTCCAAGACCAGAAGGTAGGAAAATCATTGGTACGAAATGGGTCTTTCGAAATAAAATGGATGATAAAGGAGTAGTTGTGAGGAACAAGGCTCGTCTTGTGGTAAAAGGATACAATCAGCAAGAGGGAATAGACTACGACGAGACGTTTGCTCCGGTAGCTCGACTGGAAGCTATCAGGCTGTTGATAGCATATGCCACCATCACAACTTCACTTTACAGCAAATGGACGTAAAGACAGCTTTTCTTAACGGGGAACTCAAAGAAGATGTTTACGTGAGTCAGACACCGGGTTTTGAGAATACAGATTTACCTGATCACGTGTATATCTTGGACAAGGCACTATATGGACTAAACAGGCTCCCCGTGCCTGGTACGAAAGGCTGTCAACATTTCTACTATCGAATGGTATGTGCGAGGAAAGATAGACAAGACCCTCTTCCTTCTGAGGGAAGGCAGAGATACACTGGTAGTTCAGATCTATGTGGACGACATCATTTTTGGGTCTTCAAATGACAATCTGGTCAAGAGATTCACTCAGCTAATGGAGAGCGAGTTTGAAATGAGTATGATCGGCGAGCTCAAGTTTTTCTTAGGACTACAAGTTGAACAAGGAAAGGACGGAACAAGAGTTCATCAACAGAAATACTTGAAGGATCTTCTGAAGAAGTATGACATGGAATCATCAAAGCCGATGCATACACCTATGTCCCCAAATGATTCACTCGGAAAGGATGAGAGCTCACCCCCTGTAGACCCAACGGTGTACAGAGGGATGATAGGTTCGCTTTTATATCTTACAGCTAGTCGACCTGATATCTTATTCAGTGTGTGTTTGTGTGCCAGGTTTCAGAGTGACCCAAGGGAGACACACATCAAGGCTGTAAAAAGGATCCTGAGATACCTGAGAGGGGCAGACGATCTATGTCTGTGGTATCCCCGAGGAGGTAACCTTACACTTATTGGTTACACTGACGCTGACTATGCAGGTTGCCGAATGGACAGAAAATCAACATCAGGTATGGCACAGTTCTTAGGATCATCATTGATATCATGGGGATCGAAGAAGCAAAATTCAGTCGCACTTTCAACCGCGGAAGCAGAGTACGTAGCAAGTGCCGCTTGTTGTGCACAACTACTATGGTTGATGCAACAGCTAAGTGACTATGGAGTTGAGGTTAAGTGTTCGACTATCTTTTGTGATAACACTAGTACAATTTGCATATCAAAAGATCCAGTGCACTTTTCACGTACTAAACATATTGAGATAAGATACCACTTCTTACGTGATTGTGTTGAAAAAGGGTTAATTAGGATGGAATACTGCCCAACGGAACGACAAGTAGCAGACATCTTCACAAAGGCATTGCATAGAGAACCCTTCGAGAGACAGCGCTTAGAGCTCGGTATGATCTCTCTAAACTAGCTGTACCAAGTTGTGTATGATATTTCCCTCGATGATTGACTATGTTGGCATGCGGACAAAGCTTGATTTCAACTTCACATTATCATTAGCATGCTTGATTGATTGATACTGATGCACGTTCTATGTTATCATACACACTAGTTTGGATAAAATAGCAGCTGTTAATGTCATGCAAGTAATTTTTCTTGTCTAGCCTATGTGAAGAACATCATATTTTGAACCCTCATTACAAGCCTAGATGTTCTTCCAAACTAACCCTAGCCGCATACACTTATGAGTTCCAACTGCCACCTTGTTTTATTTTGGAACTTGATTGCATATATGTCATATTTATTGTTTTGGTTGAGTGTAACATATTTGAATCACTCTATGATTACCGTGTTACACACCCTTCCAACCATGAGACAAAGCTGGGTTAGTGGGATTGTGGCCCAATCGGATGGATAATTAATGAGGAGGATATCTGGGTAATTAATGCGCCGACCAAAAAGGCAACTAGCGGGTAAATTTGCACGATTTCAAAGCCGTTTTGGAAGGTCAAAGATCAAATTTTGAAAACAATTTGGCAACCCTAGATTCACAGACATTCACTCACAACACTCACCAAACTCCTCCGACATCTCACAATGGAAGCACACTCAAGCACCGACGCAAACCGCTTACGAAACCCTAAAAGCTCAGGGTGGACTGACGAGCAAATCAAGGACATGCTCAACAAGCCAACAGATGACGACGAGTCGAGGTTATTTGGGGAAAGTCGGTCTCGCCCCAAAACCAGAGCACACATCCAGGAAGAGAAAGGATGCACTCCGTCTCCAGCGCCCAAAGCTAAGAAACCCAACCCAAAATCGGACAGGCGCAAGGACAAGGCTCCGTTCGGGCAGATGACGGAGATATGGAGGATGATGCAGCTGAGATTCCAGAACCGACTGATATGTCAGGTAGATCCATCATTCCATGCTACATTTTGATGAAAAGTTTCTCACTGAGTATAAGTTGGAAAGTGTTGTGGAAGTTGTGAATGCTCAAGGGTTAGGAGCACTGTTCAGTTAGAAACAGAATGTGATGTGGAATTTAAGGAGTTTTATGTTCATACACTGGATGTTAAGGGGAATGTATGGTAGCCATTCAGTGTAATGGAGATGTGCATGCTTTCACAAGCAAGCAGTGAGTCAGTGGTTGAATGTGCCCCACACTGGATTTGAGGAGTATGCTAAGGGCGTGGCCAAGTACACTGAGTGAGGCACCAAGCTGTAGCGGTGCGGGTATGTGAGAATCCAGATGTCTCAGCAAACACTGGGGACACATCAAGATGAGTGTGCACAACAGGACTGTGCACAGGTTTGTAGTGTCAACGTGATCCCAGGCAAGGCAAGCACAATGTGGTGCAAATTTTGGACTGTTTGCTGACCGATCAGTTGCTGAAGAAGAATCCCATCAACTCCAAAATAGTGATGATGCACATGAGTCATGTGAAGGGAAGTGGGAAGCATGGGCTTCCATATCCAGTGTTGTCAAAATAATTCTGCAGAAGTGTGTGCATATGAGCCTAAGGAAGAGGAACCGGCTTGGGAAGGATTCAGAGAAGAAATCTGAATGCCATGGGATGGGACTTCATGGCAGATTATGGGTGGTACAAGGAAGGAATGCTACACCACCTATGGAATGGTACCAAGCTAAGGGAGATGAGACTCAGGGAGAGGAAGACCAGCTGCTGCAGAACCGGTGGCTGCGACCAGCACCATAGACATCACTCCGATTGTGGAGATGATCACCAGGGTTGAGGCGACATTAGCTAACATCACTACTACCCTCGGTTCTTTGGATGAAGGGTCAAGGTTTGAGACTCAAGTGACCAAGCAAGGGAATCTGCGACTAGTGCTGAAACACATGATAAAGGAAGAGTTCACGAAGCTCTTCAAGCAGAATGCACTATGTCGGAACCCTCATGGATCACTTCAAGGACATCTTCCGCAACTTCTGACCCAGCAGCGTCTCATGGTTCCCAGCTTGATTCCCCACCACATTAGCCCCTTTTATTTCTGAAATTTATTTGAACTTGCTTTGACATTGCTGCTGTTTTGAATTTGAACTTGTGTGTTTTGGTGACATTTTATGGCATCATTTCTTTTATTGTGCGTGTTTTGTTAATGTGTCGTTGATTATCATTGCTTGACTTGCTGCCCTTTTCGATGATGTCAAAAGGGGGAAGTATACTAACACGCAGGTACACAGTTTGAGGGGGAATGCTAAGTTCTGAGACTGTCTCTAAGGGTTATCGTGCATACCCTGAGGGGGAAGTCTGATACTTGGTGCATACCCTGAGGGGGAAGTCTAGTACCCTGAGAGGGAAATCGATGCACAGTTCTGAAAGGGGTATTTCATTTAGATATCTGATAAATGTTTTGATGTCTATGCTGATTCAGATTATTGCTTATTGTGGTTTATTGCTTATCTGTGATAGTGGTTTTGTCAATCATCAACTAAGGCCCAACAATATTCCCCCTTTTTGATGATGACAAACCACTATCACAGATAAGCAATAAACCACAATAATCAATAATCTGAATCAGTATAGACAATCAAACATTTATCAGATATTAAATGAAATACCCCTTTCAGAACTGTGCATCGATTTCCCTCTCAGGGTACTGACTTCCCCCTCAGGGTATGCACCAAGTATCAGACTTCCCCCTCAGGGTATGCACGATAACCCTTAGGACAGTCTCAGAACTTAGCATTCCCCCTCAAACTGTGTACCTGCGTGTTAGTATACTTCCCCCTTTTGACATCATCGAAAAGGGCAGCAAGTCAAGCAATGATAATCAACGACACATTAACAAAACACGCACAATAAAAGAAATGATGCCATAAAATGTCACCAAAACACAAGTTCAAATTCAAAACAGCAGGGGCAATGTCAAAGCAAGTTCAAATAAAGTTCAGAAATAAAAGGGGCTAATGTGGTGGGGATCAAGCTGGGAACCATGAGACGCTGCTGGTCAGAAGCGGAAGATGTCCTTGAAGTGATCCATGAGTTGTCCGACATAGTGCATTTGCTTGAAGAGCTTCGTGAACTCTTCCTTGGATATGACATTGTGTTTCAGCACCAAGTCTGCAGACTCCCTTGCTCTGGTCACTTGAGTCTCAATGACCTTGACCCTTTCATCCAAAGAACCGAGGGTGGTGTTGATGTTAGCTAATGTTGCTTCAACCCTGGTAATCATCTCCACAATGGAGTGATGTCTATGGTGCTGGTCGCGCCACCGGTTCTGCAGCAGCTGGTGCTTCTCTCCTGAGCTCATCTCCCTTAGCTTGGTACCATTCCATAGGTGGTAGCATTCCTTCCTTGTACCACCCATAATCTGCATGAAGTCCATCCCATGGCATTCAGATTTTCTTCTCTGAATCCTTCCCAAGCCGGTTCCTCTTCCTTAGGCTCATATGCACAACACTTCTGCAGAATTATTTTGACAACACTAGGATACGGCAGCCCATGCTTCCCACTTCCCTTCACATGACTCATGTGCATCATCACTATCTTTGGGTAATTGATGGGGTTCTTCTTCAGCAACTGATCGGTCAGCAAACAGTCCAAAATTTGCACCACATTGTGCTTGCCTTGCATTGGGATCACGTTGGACACTACAAACCTGTGCACAGTCCTGTTGTGCACACTCATCTTGATGTGTCCCCAGTGTTTGCTGAGACATCTGGATTCTCACATACCCGCAGCCACAGCCTTCGTGCCTCACTCAGTGTACTTGGCCAACGCCCTTAGCATACTCCTCAAATCCAGTGTGTGGGCACATTCAACCACTGACTCAGCTGCTTGCTTGTGAAAGCATGCACATCTCCATTACACTGAACGTGGCTACCATCACATTCCCTTAACATCCAGTGTATGCCATAAAACTCCTTAACTAATTCCACATCAACATTGTTCTAAACTGAACAGTGCTCCTAACCCTTGAGCGTTCACAACTTCCACAACACTTTCCAACTTATACTCAGTGAGAAACTTTTCATCAAAATGTAGCATTGGAATGATGATCTACCTGACATATCAGTCCTCTGGAATTTCAGCTTGCACTCATCCTCCATATCTCCTCATCTGCCGAGCAGGAGCCTTGTCCTTGCGCCTGTCCGATTTTGTTGGGTTTCTTAGCTTTGGGCGCTGAGACGGAGTGTGTCCTTTCTCTTCCGGAAGTGTGTGCTCTGGTTTTGGGGCGAGAGTGAGTTTCCCCAACCACTTCGACCTCGTCGTCATCCTGTGGCTTGTTGAGCATGTCCTGATTTGCTCGTCAGCCAGCCTTGTGCTTTTAGGGTTTCGTAAGCGGTTTGCTCGGTGCTTGAGTGTGCTTCCATTGTGATGTCGGAGGAGTTGGTGAGTGTTGAGAGTGAATGTCTGTGAATCTAGGGTTGCCAAATTTGTTTTCATTGATCTTTGACCTTCCAAAACTGCTTTGAAAATTGCAACATTTACCCGCTAGTTGCCTTTTTGGTCGGCGCATTAATTACCCAGATATCCTCCTCATTAATTGCTTAATCTCACCTCCGATTGGGCCATAATCCCCACTAACCCAGCTTTGTCTCATGGTTGGAAGGGTGTGTAACACGGCATAATCATAAGGATTCAAATATGTTACACTCAACCAAAAACAATAAATATGACATATATGCATTCAGTTCCAAATAAAACAAGTGGCAGTTGGAACTCATAAGTGTATGCGGCTAGGGTTAGTTTGGAAGAACATCTAGGCATGTAATGAGGGTTCAAAGTATGATGTTCTTCACATAGGCTAGACAAGAAAAATTACTTGCATGACATTAACAGCTGCTATTTATCCAAACTAGTGTGTATGATAACATAGAACGTGCATCAGTATCAATCAATCAAGCATGCTAATGATAGTGTGAAGTTGAAATCAAGCTTTGTTTGCATGCCAACATAGTCAATCATCGAGGGAAATATCATACACAACTTGGTACAGCTAGTTTAGAGAGATCATACCGAGCTCTAAGCGCTGTCTCTCGAAGGGTTCTCTATGCAATGCCTTTGTGAAGATGTCTGCTACTTGTCGTTCCGTTGGGCAGTATTCCATCCTAATTAACCCTTTTTCAACACAATCACGTAAGAAGTGGTATCTTATCTCAATATGTTTAGTACGTGAAAAGTGCACTGGATCTTTTGATATGCAAATTGTACTAGTGTTTATCACAAAATATAGTCGAACACTTAACCTCAACTCCATAGTCACTTAGCTGTTGCATCAACCATAGTAGTTGTGCACAACAAGCGGCACTTGCTACGTACTCAGCTTCCGCGGTTGAAAGTGCGACTGAATTTTGCTTCTTCGATCCCCATGATATCAATGTGATGATCCTAAGAACTGTGCCATTCCTGATGTTGATTTTCTGTCCATTCGGCAACCTGCATAGTCAGCGTCAGTGTAACCAATAAGTGTAAGGTTACCTCCTCGGGGATACCACAGACATAGATCGTCTGCCCCTCTCAGGTATCTCAGGATCCTTTTTACAGCCTTGATGTGTGTCTCCCTTGGGTCACTCTGAAACCTGGCACACAAACACACACTGAATAAGATATCAGGTCTACTGCTGTAAGATATAAAAGCGAACCTATCATCCCTCTGTACACCGTTGGGTCTACAGGGGGTGAGCTCTCATCCTTTCCGAGTGAATCATTTGGGGACATAGGTGTATGCATCGGCTTTGATGATTCCATGTCATACTTCTTCAGAAGATCCTTCAAGTATTTCTGTTGATGAACTCTTGTTCCGTCCTTTCCTTGTTCACTTGTAGTCCTAAGAAAAACTTGAGCTTCGCCGATCATACTCATTTCAAACTCGCTCCCATTAGCTGAGTGAATCTCTTGACCAGATTGTCGTTTGATGACCAAAAATGATGTCGTCCACATAGATCTGAACGACCAGTGTATCTCTGCCTTCCCTCAGAAGGAAGAGGGTCTTGTCTATCTTTCCTCGCACATAGCCGTTCGATAGTAGAAATGTTGACAGTCTTTCGTACCAGGCACGGGGAGCCTGTTTAGTCCATATAGTGCCTTGTCCAAGATATAACGTGATCAGGTAAATCTGTATTCTCAAACCCGGTGTCTGACTCACGTAAACATCTTCTTTGAGTTCCCCGTTAGAAAAGCTGTCTTTACGTCCATTTGCTGTAGAGTGAAGTTGTGATGGTGGCATATGCTATCAACAGCCTGATAGCTTCCAGTCGAGCTACCGGAGCAAATGTCTCGTCGTAGTCTATTCCCTCTTGCTGATTGTATCCTTTTACCACAAGACGAGCCTTGTTCCTCACAACCACTCCTTTGTCATCCATTTTATTTCGAAAGACCCACTTCGTACCAATGATTTTCCTACCTTCTGGTCTTGGGACCAATCTCCAAACTTTGTTTCGTTCGAATTGGTGAAGTTCTTCCTGCATGGCCATGACCCAGTCAGGGTCACGTAGGGCCTCGTAACCGTCTTAGGTTCAGCAAGTGAGACAAAGGCAGATAGGCTTATGCTTCTTGAGAGGTGTAGCACTCATAATCTCTTAATCTGGACGGTGGTCTGATCTGTCGTCCACTCCTAGTGGCTGCTATTTCTGTCAGCTTCGTCCAAGCCTTCCTCGAGAGGGAGTTCACCTTCTTGTTCCCCCTGAAGTTCTGCTTCCTCCCTGTTATCCTCCTGAGGGATAGCATTCTCACCTTCTTCGACAGGGTCAGCTGTTGTGTACCTCTGGATCTGCATCTGTATCCCAGTGTAGTTGAAGATCATCCTCATTTACTAAAAACTCTGAATTATCGTCTGCCACACGATCTTCAGTTGTATTAGTTTCATCAAAGTCGTGGATGCTTTCTTCAACCTTGCGGAGCCTTTTGTTGTAAACCTTATATGCCTTTTTGTTGATTGAGTAGCCAACAAAAATTCCCTCATCGCTCCTTGGGTCAAACTTTCCTAAGTTTTCTTTTCCATTGTTATGAACATAGCACTTGCAGCCGAACACTTTCAGATGTCCCACACTAGGTTTCCTTCCAAACAGCAGTTCATAAGGTGTCTTCCCTATCAGGGGTCTTAGTGACACTCGGTTCAGGATGTAACTTGCTGCATTCACCGCTTCTGCCCAGAAATTCTTCGGAACGAACTTCCTATCAGCATAGATCTGGCCATATTCTCTAGAGTTCTGTTCTTTCTTTCTACCACGCCATTCTGTTGCGGAGTTCTGGGGGCCGAGAAGTTGTGATCAATACCTCGTTCCCTGCAAAGTGAGATAAAACTCGAGTTTCGAAACTCGGTTCCATTGTCAGTACGGATATATTAAGTGTTTGTTCAGTTTGTTCTCATCCGTTTCAGCCATGCTTCAAACTCAGTGTAAGTTTCATCTTTAGACGGGAGAACAGGGTCCATGTAAATCTAGAATAGTCATCAACAATAACTAAGATATACCTGTTTCCTCCTCTGCTCATGATGTTCACAGGACCGCACAAATCCATATGTATTTTCTCAAGAGGTGCAGCGGTACTTACAACTTGTTTTGATTTGAAGGATGTCCTTGGCTGTTTTCCTCTAGCACATGCATCGCACAGACTCCATTGAATCTCTTTCTACTTTGGTTAGTCCCGTAACCAGTTCGTTTTTGTGTAGCTTGGATAGAAGCTTCAGACAACGTGTCCTAGTCTTCTATGCCATAAGAGAGTATCATCATGCACTGTGGCTAGACAGATTTCCTCGTCAGGGATGAAATTTGGATCTAACATGTAAAGCTCATTTTTCCTGATCCCTTTTAGAATAGTCTTCCCTGAACTTAAACACCTCAGAATGCATTCGTTAGTCGTCAGTATAAGTTCATTTGTACCATTCATGCATAACTGTGAGGCACTCAGAGATTAAACCGTAAGCTATCAACTAAACTAACATTATCTATTTTTATATTTTTTGAAATTTCAACCTTACCTATACCCTGTATCTTACCAATACCTTTGTTTCCGAAGAATATGGATCCTCCGGACATGTAAGTAAGAGTGATGAACCATGCGTCGTTTCCAGTCATGTGTCTTGAGCATCCGCTATCAATGTACCATGGATCTTCTGTCACTCTTACCTGCAAAGGAAAGGTCAGTTCTTACGGACCCAGACAAACTTGGGTCTACTGGGTTTAGTAAAGGTAAATGAAGAACCAGAATTAAATCACAGTTTAAATCTAATCTACGTCTAGGAGTTTGTCGGGGTTCTGTTCCGACATAGTAAGATTCTGTCTCTGCAGCCTCATCTGTTGTTCCTGGAAAGGAACTCTGCGTCTGTAAGCCGGAGCACCCTGTGGGGGGTAGCGGTACAGACTTCCCTGGGAGGGATAGCTTGGTTCCCTTCCATACTTTGCTCTGTTTTTCTCACGCAGATCTCTCAGTTTGTGGCAGTCTCTCATGAAGTGACCATCCCTTCCACAGTGCCAGCATACCTTGTGGCTTTTTAGTCCAACATACTTGCTTCTTCCAGCTGGTATTGATCTTTTGTCTCTAGCAGCAATGAGATCTACCTTGGGTGGAGGGTTTGTGGCCTGTTCTTTCCAGATCTTGTGAGCCACTTTTGCATCAAATGGAACAGATTGTGGCGTAGGGTAAGCAATTCCTTTTCCTTTATCTCGTGCCGAGCTCTCACCCTTTTCTGTGCATTCCTTCGAGGGTTATCAGTCTTAGATCCAATGTTCCTTCCTTCTTGAGTGTATCCTACACCCGACTGACAAACCTTTTCCCATAGTCCTTGCTGGTCTCTTCCAGCTTTAGAGCGGCCATTTCCTTGACCAATTTGTCCTTTACCTCATCCTCTGTTGCTCTGGCACATTTTAGGGAGTGACGGAGTTCCTCATTATCAGTTTCTAGATGAGCAATTCTTCCTGTAGTATTTGTGTCTCCTTGACACTTTCCTCACATGTGCGACACTGAGAGTCTACCATACCTTTTTCAGTAGTTCAATCTCCTCATTCTTACTGGTGATGGTTTTCTTCAGCTTGTCATTGGTCTCAAGAGACCTCTAATCACATCTATATAATCTGAGTCAGTAAAATCAAAATCATCAGAAAGATCAATGTTATTTACCTCAGATGGTTCTTGGCTGGATGATCCTTGACCAGTCATTAGGCACTCTTCCTTAACAGGTAATTCATCTTCACTGTCAGGATCGATTCACCCCAGGCGGTAAGCATCGCCTGCTTGGTGTTCTGTGCAGGGGGCTCTCCTCTTTTCTTGCTTCTGCAGTCTGCAATACGATGTCCCTTCTTCTGACAGTGATAGCAGATGACTTCCTTGTCATCAACTTTTCACGAGCTGCTCCTGTTTTCCCTTAGAGGTTTCTGCATTATTCTTTCTCCTGAGTTCCTTCTGAGGGTTGCCATCCTGAAGCTCTTGTCATGAGTGCAGTTTCCTCATCCTGAATATCATTATCTCCCATGTCAGTCTGAGCTAGATCAAAAGCTTCTTCAATTTTCAGTGCAATGGACTTTGCTCGCTCAGGTTCTCTTCTTGCATTTTTCCTTTCAATATGCCAGCATGACTCTGAAGTTTAGCCACCAATTCTTCAAGCGTAATTCTCTTGATATTACTCTGAGCTTGTAGTGCAAGGGTTACTACATCCCATTTGGAGTTCAGCGCTTGAAGGAAGTGATGTGTGACTTTCCATTCAGGAATCACTTCACCCAAGAACTCCATTTGCCCAACATAAGTCTGAAATCGAGTGTGAAAGTCTTCCAGATTCTGTGTTCCCTTGGAGGGCATCTCATAGTCTCTTGAAGCTGCCAGAAATTCTATTCTTCTTGATATCATCATTTCCTCCGTACAGTCTGGTCAATCCATTCCAAATATCCTTAGCAGTCTTGTACTTCATGACCTTCTTTAGATCACCAGGGGTGAGAGAAGCATATAGAATCTTTTTGGCCCGATTGTTCTTTTCCAAGCTTTGTAATCTGCATCAGTGTAGTCCTCCCTATTCTTTTCCTTGTTGGGTCTTTGTGTCTACAATAGGGATTGGACCTTGCTCGATTACCTCCATAACTGCCCGTCCAGAACAAATATGGGCTTCAATTTGCTGAGTCCACCAGTCAAACTCTCCAGGGTTCAGTGTTGGAGGTTTCCAGAATGAGTCGTTGATTGAAAAAGCTAATTGCCATCTATACCTGCAATGCTAACACAAATCTAGAGCACCTGCTCTGATACCAATTGTTGGATCGTAGGTTAGCGTTCCCTCTGAGGTAACTCAGTTATGGGTTCCCTGAGAGGGTTTGCAGTTAACAGTTAACGCAGCGGAATTAAATTAAATAAACTGAAAGTAAAGACTCACGATTTATAGTGGAAACCACAATAGCCAACCAGACTACTGCGTAAAACCACTACCTTCCGGAGAAGGGTTTGAATGCGTATGACGCTTCTTTAAGGTATGCTTGTTTGACTATTACAACGTACTATCTATCGCCTACAACGACTAGATACAATACTTGCAACTCGTAAACTCAACCTCACGAAGCTCACACCACACGTACTCTCGAACAACTCTCTCAGCAACGTGCACGACGATCCGGCTCAAAGAAATCTCCTTCTTCTCTTGCTCCTCGGATATCGCGCAGCTTCAAAGCCGTCGGACTCTCTCTTTTATACTCTCGTATTCGGTCTCTTTTCTCTTCAATCAGATTCTTCCTTCTTAATTCGTCTCGTCATAAATGCTCAACTCAGATTTGCTTTCCATGTTTGTTGTGCAATTAATGCTTGCAAGATCTTCTCATTAATGCATGTTTCCAAAGTCGGCGCGGCCTGCCTATTGTTCCTTTATTCTTTTGATTGCTTTCTTAATTTCATTCCTTCTTTGGCAAGTTCTACTTTCTTAATTTGCTTCCTGCATATCACATTAAACCTCAAGGCAATATTAGTCCTTAGTGTTTGTCATCCATCAAAACTAAGGCCCAACAGAATTCAATCATCATATCGAAATTTACTATCAATTTCATCAGTCAAATCGGTCGCTGAAATCCCAGTATCTATACTTAAACACCAAGCCCTCACTAACTGCCCAAAACAACAAATTACTTAAAAATAAAACAATGAAACCAAAAACATCATCTAAATTCACCTTCCATTTGATGTCAGAAACTTGTCGCGCCAATCCGGTAACGTCTCCTCAATCAGATTATTCAAACTCTTCCAAAACTTCATCGATTCTCGAAATCAACGCCAACCCAGATACCGGAATCACGAGCAATGGGTAGCGATCGAAAGCTTAAAATTGGATGAAAGATTCGACCTTTGGCGTACCTGGATTTGTAAAAGACGATTTGAGAGGAGTGAGACAATAGGTTTCACCGTCACTGCTCACTTTTTTTTTCTGAAAGTATTATCGGAATTCACTCCTACCCCATGACTCGAATTCGAGACTGATCCAGATAGTGGGTGCCTAACCACTACCGTCACTGCTCACTGGTCCGTAACGGAGTCCAACTTTGTACACTGAGTATTGACACGTGGCAGTTTATCAATGGAAGAATTTTAAAAACGTGACGGTGGGTTTATCAAGAGGATATTTCGTTAAATATAAGGGTCTGTGATTCTTTGGTTCCGTGACCGTCAGATCAGAAGAATAAAATTTATTGGAAAACTATATCAAGAAATTTGTGGGAAAATGATTATTGTCTATAGATACAGCTAATTTTTTTGAAAATAATTATGCACATATATAATATGAATCCATTTATTTTGAAATATTTGTGAGTTTCATTTTATATCCGTTGATTGCATTTTATCAACGCACGAAACTGCACCACGTCATTGCACTTGTCATATGCAATGTCACGTGCGAAAGATGTACAAGTCATATGTTTAAGTCTAAGACAAGGATTTTTGTATAAATTCTTAGAAGAGTGAAGAAGTAACGTATAAGGCTAACGAGATATTGTTGGTAAGAATTATTTAGAACGTTAGTTTATGTTCGTTGAATTAAACACAACTTAACCATTCATTTGTAAAGATGTTTAGTATAAAAAAGAATTACGTTAGTTTTATAAATTAGATATTATATGCAATGTATAAAAAAGATGTAAACATTAGTTTGTTTAGAACTTGTCTAATTATTCAAAAATGCACTAATTTCATGTTCGAATTGGTTATTTATACGGATGGATTAAAACATACAATTTACATGATCGAAATTGTTGTGATTTCGATCTTGAATTGATTAATTGATATGAATTAGGAGATACAATGTGCATGATTTGCTTTTATGAGTTTAATGATGTAGAGAGATTGTGAAAACCGTATGCTCACACTTCTTTCATGAAAAATGCACAAATATGTGGAAGACTAAGAAATATACATGTCCAATCTGTAAATGCTTCGTAGCCATAATATTCCCCTATATTTATCAAAAAAATAATTACTTTGATTCTTTAATCAATAGTTGTGATACAATAATGAATCATGTCACTTATCAAGACAAAATACAAGAAAATAATAACATGCAAAAACATGTGCCAATTTGAACTCACTTGCGATAGTTGGGTAAAAAATTGAAGGATGAAAAACTATTCTCTCCACACTTTTGATCTCTTTTAGTGGAGCAGCTAATAAAACGATCCAGTAATATCATCCATAAAACTTAATCCATCGAGCTCTAAAGCATCATTTTTACTGAAATTGTGATATATTGAGGGCACAAATATATGACATTACATTTATATATAAAGGGAATGTATATCCATCTATTTTGGTGGACTCATGAACTCCTCTTGCATCCGTTGACTGAAACTTGTCATATGCATGTCACGTGCAAAACATGTGCAACTCACATGTCTCATTAATGTGTTTGTGTTGACACAATCTGGTGTTTGGAAAAAATGACATCAACGAATGCAAGAGAGGGTTTATGAGTCCACTAAAATAGATCGATCCACATGATACAATCCCTATATATATGAGATTCAATTACGAGGAAAAAATTCAAAGAGAACAAGTAAATAGATGTTGGGTCGTGTGACACAATCTCAATCCTTGATTACTAAAATCTAACGTATAAGATTTAATTTTTAAATAAAACCGCCTAACTCAACCCCTAAGATTTTATGTTAATCCAAATGCCAATTTATTAAAAAAACTTTAATTTCAAACATCGGATTAACAAATTCAACAATTAATATAAAATTCATCCATCTCATACAAACTTAACGTCTTTATTGAACTAGCCCAATTAAAAGTTCTAAAATATAGTATCTTACAAGTTTTGAAGACAAGTGAGATTTTGATGATCATAATTAATGTAAAAGACACCAATAAGACAAGCCTGAATCTCACTTACATTCCAGTTACACTCTTTATAGTTTACATGAATCATGGTGTAGAAATGTGTTCACTCAAATTAGTGCTCGCCGGAGCTATATAGGGACCAAAATATATTGTTCGGCAGAGGTGATTGCATGCTTGGTCGAAGACTTCGGAACTTTCCGAATATGATCAAACTATGAATACTTTTTGTATGCAATTTTGAAAGGAATTCTTGATTTTGGAGCTCAAAATATCAAACCTTAGAAAATTGAAATTTGAAAATCAAGCAAAATTGAAATTTGAAAATCAAGCAAAATTGAAGCAAATCAAGGCCTTAGAAGTGAAGATCAACCGCAATCCATCATCAATCTACTCTAATTCTCTCAATTTCATTTACTTCCTTTTTGTTTTGTATTTCATTATGACTAGTAGTGAGTAGTGTGTTGGTTAGTGATCCTCCCTAGGATTAATCATGTAATTTGATGATGAATATTATGATATGTGAATGAATTTGTGTTGAATTTACTTGTAATGGTTTCATTAATAATATGTTGCATGTTAAGTGTTCGATAAAATGCGTAAATATAATTAACTCAGCAAATTAATCTTACAATCAATGAAAATTGATGTTAGATTGATTAGTAAGCCTTTGCATGAAATTTTATACTAGTGCTTGATTGAAAATGAGGTATTAATCTAGAAAACTAGGTTAAATGATTGAGGAAATGGACATTCTTCCAACAAATGGAACGATTAAGGAAGAATTCATCCCCTAGGTGGATAAATAGATCGAAAGATTGAGATCCACCATTAAAAACGCACCTCTCAATCCTAGGGATGGAACGAAAGTGAATTACGATTGATGTGCATGAAAAATTTAGTTTATTTGACTTTGAACAATGAAATTTTTTTTTACTTGTTTGATTGCATTAAATCCTTACCTTAGATATAACTTTCATCTTACAACTCCCCCAAAACTTTTCCATAAGTAGAACTAGACAATCTAGCTAGCTAATAATTCGAACATTCTTAGGGACAGGACTTGTATTTCTTAGATATGAATGAGAAAACGCAAATTAAATTTAATAAATTTTTATGATTTGAAATTTGATATTATTTGTTCCCGAGTATTGAAGCAAGCAACACACCACTACTCTCTTGGCATTTGGCAATGTGCATTCAAATCTAGTACATATAAATTGAGTATCCTACCTTGGAACTCCATTAAATTTTCTGATCCTACATCCTTAACAAAGGTTGTAGAGACATAAAACTACATATAAATTGTGGTATAGTGACTCAACTGTACACTACAAAGGTTGAGACAACAGTTTTGAACAATCAAATTCAGTTGATCAACCTGGCACGAAAAGCAGCTGAACAACCGGCAACTTCATTCAAGAAAATTAGACCATTTCTGTTCAAGATTTTTGAGCAGTAAACCATAAACAACTCAACATGACTTGCAATCCAAATATTACAACAAAGATTAAAATAAAAACTACATAAACTTGTACAAATTACACACATCAGGCATGAAGTCCCAACATCATTGCTCATTCATCTGAAATGGAGCTTCAAAAAGGCAGCTCATTTCATCCGAACCTTGTTCGTGTCGATCCTCAAGCATCTATTCCCATCACCATCTTTCCCGGATCGAAATTCTCAACTCAGCCATCAATCTTGCATTTCTTCAACTTGAAAAACAAAAATTAAAAACAACTAATTTTTCTAAACACTTCACCTCTAGATATGCTGACGTCACTGATACAATACAAATATGATCAATGACGTCACGTCACGCGACTTCGTCCGCCGTGGACATAACGGACAGCCTGGTAGGCCGCGGCTGGAATCCCGACCTCCGCCGCTCCTGATGCGACGAAGGCCGAATCAACGAGGCAACAGCGCGTTTCACTAAATATCCATCAACCGTCCCCAGCCGAATCAGCGAGTTCGCCACCGCAGTCCTCCGCACTAAATAGCCGGAGCTTACTCCTCCTCCTCCGACCAAGTTGTTAAATCGCTTGTGAAAGCTACATCGGAATGATCCTGGATGCGTCGGTCGGTGAAGCAAAGGCACGACTTCTTCTTCGGCGACACTGACGATGAGTTGAATTGGAGGATTTGAAACGGAATTTAGCTTCCGGGATTCCGATCTGATCCGCACTGGCGGGCGATCTTCTAACTTTTCGCTGTTCTGAATACTGAAAAGTAGGGTTACGGTTTCGCTGTGAATTTGTGCAAACAGAGGAAAGCAGAGAAGATCATATTTATAGAAGTTTAGAGTCCGAGGGCATATCCGTAATTATTCCCTAAATACCAGCATAGATTCTGATTCGAGAAATCGGATATTGTGAACCGTTGGATATGACCATCGTGTTGTGGTGGCGTGTGAAGGGAGCGACACGTGTAAATATCCTTGAGGTCGGCTGCATGGGGTTGAATTGAACGCGGCTGTTTTCTGTTTTTTATTGACCGAGTTTACTATTTTTGTATTCAAAAAAATGAGTTGTGGCGGTCTGTGGAGGTTTAGAAATGAGCTGTGTCCGGCAACTGTTTAATCAAAAGTTACTAGATATTTTAATTAAATTATTATTAATTATGATCCAGATTATAAACACTTGTAACCAGTCGATTACAGACAACCACACAGTGCGTCAATCAAGGACGCAATCTTCTTATCTTAACCTGTCCTTGTTGTTCATGCAAACGACATGTTGAAAATTCTATTCAAAATCTTAACTGACACTGGTCATTCGGTTCTTTAGTACAACAACGGTCAACCTAGTTTAGTTGTTTTTTGTAGTTACGATCAATAAACAATTTACGTTTTTGGAATTCGAATACATGCAAGAGGCAGAGCCGCGGATGTGTGATTCAGATCACTTTCATTACATGACGTCTTAGAAAATGAACGTCGGCAGGTTATGCTTTTTTATGGGTGATGACTGATGAATACTTATCATAAAATAATGAGTAAACTCAGTAGTCAGATGGAGCATCACCTTTCTTAAAGCATTAAGGCTAATGCAACACTGCCACATTGATTGGTCGACATCGACTATTTTTAAGCACAGGGACTCAGCTGTCGGACTTTAATATCGTCATTCTTTACTAAAGGCGTCGACCAAAGAAGAAAACTTCAACAGTCAAGAGGAGAAAAATAACAGATCGGATTGGTTCCAATGGTGACACTTAAATATACATATTAAAATAAAAGTCTAAAATCCCTAAAATCGGGTGATTAAACATGAGAGTGTTCTTTAGGGACCCATTTGCCCGTGTGTATTTTAACTTATTTGTATTTTTTAAATTAAATGTGTGCACATTTTGACTGACGTTTGTGCATTTTTATTTTTTTGAAAAAAATACAAAATTGAAAAAAGCAAAATTTTGAACTGTTGGATCAACGTTTTACCTAAGCCTCAGGTTCGTAAAGTCACCCTAAGATGATACACTCGGTCAATTAGACAATTTAATGTAAATCAAGTTACTAAAAATGAAGGCACGGTGACGTGCTCGCTAACTACATGACCAATAACATTAAATTAGGTGGGTGAGCTTCAGTCAACTTGTTTAATTTCGAAGGTCCTAATTATGTTGAATGACACTGCCAGCTCATCATATCATGCCTTGATTCAATGCGTCATATGCACATATGATAATAGGGGAAGTATCATGTGGAACCCCCCTCTTTCCATGGATCCATGGATCCCCCTTCATCACCATTGATTGCATTTTTTGTGTGCACCAGATTGTGCCACGTGTTTGCATTTTTGAAATGCACATGTGAGTTGCACATGACAAATGCACACGTGAGTTGCACATGCTCATTAATGCGCTGACACAATCTGGTGCGTCCAAAATGCAAACAGTAAATGCAATCAACGAATGCAAAGAGGGATCCATGAATCCATGAAAAGGTGGGGGTTCCACATGATACTTTCCCTATGATAATATTCTGATCGATTCCATAACCTTTAAATAGGGGCATGCATGCATGCATGAATAATGTCTAATGCCAATCGGAATCAGAGGTAAGAACCCTAAATCCTAAATGGCCTTTTCTTTTAAAATGGAGCTTGAGCTAAGTTCACCTATGCTTCATAAATCATAAGCCTTCATAAATCATAAGCTGGTTGCTGAAAGCCATGCAAGAGTTGTACTGATAATGAAATTTCAATTTCAATTTCCGTTTTGGTAATTGCTCTTGTGCTGCATTTTCTTCTAACGTAATTTGCTTGTTCTTTGCTTCGCTAACATCCACTGGTAGAACACAATTACACAACAATCCTGCAAAAAAAGTCCCCAAGCAATAGTTTCATGATTTCATCGATACAGATTTTGAGTGACAAACTGACAACTTACAGAAAATGCGGAATAAAAGAAAACACGGATACCGAATTTAGCAAGACGATTCACCCAACGAGGTATACATCCGGTTAGTCTAAAACATGTTGAATAGATATTATTAGATATTCTCAGAATAGAAAATAACTAAAATAGGTAAAGTGCACATTCGGTGCATCATATTTAATTCCTTTCAATCATCCACTGTAAATCCCTATATAAGGGAAGGTTTGTTATCTATCAAAATATAGAATAATATTTTACCTTTCTTGTCTTTTAACTTGGTATCAGAGCAAAAGATCTAGTGCTTCCGCTTAGAGGTGGTGGTGCTTCCGCAACCGCGTCACCACCTCCCCTCACCTATTTTGTTTTTAGCTCTATCAACTGATATATTCATGTTCGTTGCCTTCAATAAACACACAAACAGTTAGTTGTCAGCGCACACACCTTCACTAAAGCTCAAAACATTACTCCATTTCCCCACAAACCCTTCAATGATGTCCACGTCAGCAGCTCACTCCGACACCACACAACCCAACCAACCTCCAAACCCATCAATTTCGCATCTGGGTCTCGCATTTGCACTCTACTTAACAACCGCGGGAGCTGTAAATCGGGAGTTATTGAAAAAGGTAAGAAAAGCGGAGGTGGAGTTGGAGCAGATGAGGTCGAGGAGGAGAGAGGACGCGAAGGCGAATGCTAGAGCGGTTGAGATATTCGCTAGTCATCGACACGCGTGGCAGCAGGAGGAGCGGAGATTGCATCGGCAGATCGACGAAACTGACGGCGATGACACAGCGTACGGTTCCGATGAGAAAGTCCACGTAGTAGGAATCGAGCAGATTCTAGAGAAGAGGAAAGAAGATTAGGATGAAAGGCTGATTTTCACACACACAAAAATGCCCTAGGCCCAATCGTCGGCCCATCTCTATCAACTAATAGTCCAAAGCAATCCTCAGATCAATAAAAAAAAGATACTAATCCAATCAGCGACCGTCAGTCTATTAAGCAACTTAGTTGAGATGTTTTATCCCTCAACTCTATTTTCTTGATGAGACGTTTCCATCATATTACGGTGTCGAGAAGATCTATTCCTCCACCATGGGTTTGAGATGAGTTTTACCCTCACCCATTTATCAATAGAAGATGTACATTCCTTCTATATGGTTTTAAATGGCTACGGTGTCGAGAAGATTAATTCCTCCATCACAGTTGAATTACCAATTACCCGGCAAATGCTTTCTCGATTTCACAACAATCTGAATCTAGTTAAATGCGATTCGGATTGAGGGCGGTGTTGAATAGCTATTATTAGATACTCTCATAATAGAAAATAACTAAAATAGGTAAAGTGCACATTCGGTGCATCATATTTAATTCCTTTCAATCATCCACTGTAAATCCCTATATAAGGGAAGGTTTGTTATCTATCAAAATACAGAATAATATTTTACCTTTCTTGTCTTTTAACTAAACAGACATCATTGCAAAAATGGTTGCAGTTTCTTGTGATTAGATTATACGTATTTCCTGCATATTCTCGAGAAATATTGTCGATTATGCTAATCACTTCTTCGCTATCCTTGTTGACCCACCCGACCAAGATGGATTTGCGAAAAGTAAAGCCCGGGCATCGCTTCGGTTCAACCACAAACACACCTGTTGTCGGGTTATCATGAGCTCCAAATGCATACTCAACTCCATAAACTACACACAAAACACGCCCTTCGTGTCATACCAATTACCAAACAACATTACATTAAAGAACTTCTCAAGAACAGCAAGTACAAATTTCAAACATTAAAAAGACAGAAAACCCGGAAAACGACAAAAAGGTAGGAAACCTTGGACACCAGAGTGGAAGACGCCGAGGCCTAGCCAGTAAGCATAAGAGTTGATTGAAGTGATATCATACACATTTAGATAAACAGGCTCGGCTGATCTACTTCTCCGTTTCTTCTTTGGTAAAATCCGACGCAGCATTTTCTGTCCCCCACAATCCATTCCAACTCAAACCAAGCACCAGAAACTCGCCGGAGGCAGCAAACCACAGAACACGGGAATCAAAAGCCAGGGAATTTTGGAGGGATGGATTTAACGAAATGTATTTCTATACAATTAATTGAAAATACAAGCCAGCCAATCAGAAAAAAGGATTTAATGAAATGTATTTCTATATAATCATGAAATATTTCCGAATCTATAATATTATGTATTCGACACATGCTGCCAAAATATTTACATAAATATTTGACTATAATCGTTTCTATAGTTGACAATAGTATTAAATATTTGATGATGCTGGCAGAATATTTACACGAATTATTTTACATGTGTTAAATATTTTGATTCCAATTTCAATGATTCCAATTAAATATTATTATTCAAAAACCCAACCAATCAGAAAAAAGGGAAAAAATTCTAAATTCTAAAAAAATGACACATAGGCCAAATTGCTCACACGACGACACGTGTCCAATCATACATCCATTTTAACATATATATGATATTATTACTTGTGAAAAGCATTTAGGGTAAAAGCATTTGCCAACAGAGTGGTGGTCTGTTGGTGAGGGACCTGACAAAAGGAACCTCAGGGCCAGGGTTCGAACCCTGGCCTCACCAAATTTCCTCAGATTTTTCTGGGGCTTCATTCCCGCCTGTGCGTGGAAGCTGTCGATTTGATGCCCAATAGATGTAATTGCTTGGATATTGATGGATGATTGAAGTTTCATTGGTGGTAGTGCCTAGATGGCTTGTGCGTTCAAAGTATTAGTTGTACTAGATGAATCATCAAAAAAAAAATCAAATAAATCTGTCAAATGTGGAATAAATTAATAATTTTTTAAATGAAGAATTTGCAACTCATGTAAGTTTGGTCTGTTTGGATCTCGAAATGCTGCAATGCAGATAGAATAATTAATAATTATGGAAAATATAATTTTGAGGATTATTTTTCTCTTGAAAAAGAATTCGTTATATTATCGACTTTAGAGCTATCGGATTGAACATGTTTATATCATTTCATTTATTACTAAGGAAACAAACGGTCGTTGTTAATTGGTTGGTTTATAGCAAAAAAACCATGGATTCGGTTGTGAAGTAACAAATATTTAGGGTTATAATTATTAACAATTTGGCCATTTAGATGGTGAATTATAAAGTCTCCCGTCATTTTTTTCCTTTTAAAAAAATTCTAATTTTTTTAAATTTACATTTTATTTGAAATCACGTTGAAAATCTGATAAAAAGTTGAATTCTTTTAAAATAATTTATTAATATTTGATCGCTCAACAAATAGATAGTTTGAAGAGAACTCTGAAGAGAAACCAAATGACTAATTGCACACAATTGAAAATATATTCAGGATGATTTGAACGAAAATATCTAAAAAAATATATATAATAACTTCTCGTTAGTCCGCTACTCTCCGAATATGACTTGAATTAACTTGCAACATTTGGTTCGGGTCAAACTCAACTTTATAATGAGGCGATGAACAGCATTTGGTTTAGTTGATTTCATCTTCTCAAGTGTGAATAGCATTAACTTGGTATGAATCGTTCTGTGTGCATTTTCTGTGGTTATATTGAACGAATTCCATCGAGCGGGATTTAGGACTTCTCTCCGTCGACGAGTATTTTAGAGCTGAAATTATGGACGAGAGAGGCAAAGGAGATGCAGCGGATGACTCAGCAACGCTTCAACCTTTGACGCCGCGTCAGGTTGGCGTCCAGATGGTTGAGGAAACTTCGGCACAAGAAGAAGACACCTTTTGCTGAACGAACCTGCTCAACTGATCAAAAAACACGCGGTTTGCCTTCGGAACGCGTTGATAAATCGTCTCCTCGCGAATCAGGTTATCCTCCAGTTTCATTATTCATTTGTTGATTTTTAGTTGTTTGATTTGATAGATGGAATTGTGCAGATGTTGATGGCTGGCAAGGCAGATGAGGTCATTTGAATTAGGAGTTGGGATTGGATTGGCGCTGGTTGTTGCTGCTGGTAAGAAGAGCTTGATAAGATGGTGGAGTTGCGGAACAGATGGAGATGATTGTGGAAGATGCAAAGGAGAAACTGCATTGCAAAGTACTGCAACGTCTAAATCATCACTTATTTGATTGTGTAAATCCTTCATGTTCGTTTATTAATAATGATGAGAATATCAAGTCTAATGACATCCAAGTTGTGTTGGTTCTATAAGCCAACCCTTCTTTAGTTGGAATGCGAGGAAAGGAGTCCCCTTATGTTGAGTTGGTTGATAAAGTGGCGCAATGGGGAATGTAACCAGGAGAAATGTGTTTTGAAATGGGATTGCACACTTGAGTCTGAACTTGAAGCGGAGTTGCAGCTTTTTTGGAGATTGGCGTCTGGATTCCTGCAGACACGTCTAGAGATATTCAGGTATTTAGTTTGCATTTTCAGAATGCCTTTTGTCGTGTTGATTTGTTAGGAGTATATTTAGGCAGTCACAACCGGAAGCATTTTGATTGTCTGTAACAAACAGCATAAAAAGATATATCAATGCTCAATTTCCTTCTCAGTTTCAGTTTTTAGGTTGGTTGCTAAGGGAAGTGGGTATACCATAGTATGAGTCACATACTCACATCCATATGATGTAGAATGAATCTTGAGCATAACCATCTGTTAGTCCCACAGGATGCTGTTCAGGAATCCTCTGACGATGGATATGAAGAAATTTTCAGTTACGATGAAAAAGTGAATTATGCCAATGATCCAATAGACAATTTTGACGAAGCTCACTATGGCAGCGTTCCCCCACAAGAGCTCGAGAGAAGACTCCATGAACTTCTAGAAACGCAACAGCTAGAACGCATTAAAGAGTTGGAAGCCACATTAAAACGTACTAAGCAGAAGCTCGGAAAGAAAGAGGTGGAAGCCAGCTGGTGGAAGGACACAGCCCACCTTCTATCCCAGCATGTTTCAAAAACTGCACCTCACAGCTTTCCTTCCCTGGAAGATCAAACTCATGGAAACTTCGGATAATAATTAAATTAAAAACTCACTTGCTTTGCAGTTGAGTTTGCCTGTTAGTGTATTTATAAATCAGTAGTTACATACTGTTAAAAACCTCTTAAATGTTACGAGTGCATGTATATATTATTCTTCGAAATAGAAATGAAAGACTGTTTGAAGTAGAATGTCAGCAGGCTCATTACCTATAGTGGAATTTCTATTTTCCAAACCAATCTAAAATATTATGAAAGGGTAATGCCTGACGGATACTAATTAAGTGACACATTCTGCTATAAAATATTGAATGAATATTAATAGACAAAACATTCATATAGTCTACAGTAGCTGCTGCTCATCCCTGAAGTGTTGTACATACCCATTAGCAGCAATCTACCTCCCACACAATCACACATTACAACTAACTTACTGGCTATGCAACCTCACCAACACTAGCATCTAACCTGGAATCGTTACCATGGTCATCGATCTGATAACTTGTATGCAAGTTCATTTCCAGGAAAGACTGCTTCTGCATCAAGACAAGAAATCAATCTTTCAGTCTTAATATGTAAAAACAGTCAAATCTTTCTATAAAAACATGTGTTAAAAGCCAGTATATCATGGTGAGGATTTCCGATTTCCATAATTATTCGATCACATCAATTCTGCAACACATTAAGCCCTCAGGCAAAAACATTATCAAATCTCAAAATGAAACAGATGATGATATGAAAAATAAAACATTTTTATCAAGAATAATCTGATGCTCCCTGTGGAATTAAAAGCTACTACAGCACAACATCTGCACACTGTTTAAATCCAAAGTCCGAAACACCCATCTAAGCACACCATCAGTATTTGTGTAGTTCAACTACAGATCGGTCACTTAACCACAACTTTTCAAAAACCACAAAAAATTAAAGAATTTATTGATAAGATAGAAATCTAATTAGACAACTAAGAGATTAATAAGCCCCAAAAAATTAGGGCTCAAACTGATACCTGCAAATTTTCACAACAATCATCAACTCCTCAATGAGCCTTTCTCCTAGCAGATTGTTTCTCAGTGGCCACCCTATAAATCCAGTAAACCTGAAAACCACAAATCCAATCAATTCAACACATATCCACTAAATCACAACTAATCATCAAAACCCTAGCTTCCACAATTCAATCAATTACCAGCGCAATAACGTGAGCGGCGATCAGCACAACCACCACAACCGGAAGCGCATCAGCAACCCACGGAGTCGCCATCATCACTTGCTTACGCTGCTGCTCCGCCATCATCTTAATCGGTAGAGTGATGTTGCTCAACGCTCTCGCCAGCTTGCTCATTCTTCTTCTATCAAGTCAACGCAAGTCAAACTTTGAATATGTCCAAAACGGAGCATCCAAATCCAGCTAGCAGCCACCGGATCCAATCGGGTCGGATCAATTGATTTTGTAATCGGGCCAAGTTTTAGTCAAAGGTTGACCAAATTTGTGACTATCCAGACACTTCGGCAGCAATTTAGCCTCTAATTTATTTTTTTAATTTTCCAATCGATTCGATCTCAAGCGAAAAAGTTGCGAGTGTTGATTTGGTGGTTCGATCTCGATCATCTCCGGCTCGATTTCCGGTAGGTTCCATTCTTCCGTTTCCATCTGCTAGTTAATGATTTATTGATTATTTGAATTCGCTTTTGAATTGTTCGCGTATGGATTTGGCTGTGAATTTTTAAATTTCAGGATAAGAATTGATCTGAGATGTTATTAATTTATTATTTTTGGTATATTTATTTTGCAGGTTTGTGGAATGAATGATTTGTTGATTGATTGTTGAGAGGTTGAAGAGATTGGTGTGAGAATTGGAAACCTTGTTTGAAGGTGGAAGAGTTGAATAATTGAAGTTGAGGAAAGGATTGATAAGATGGGATATTTAAGTTCTGTTCTGCCTTCAACTAGCCAAGTTTATGTTGCGGATAAAGTTGTCAGTGGTGGAGGCATCAGGTTTGATTTTGTTTTGTGTTGTTTGATAATGCGCTGGTGAATTGCAATCTTTGAGTTACAAGAACTTCTGGATGTTTGTGATTGATTTATAAGGAATTTTGGTGTGTGGTATTTGCATATGTACTAGCACTAGTACTCTGGTCATTGTGTAATATGATATTAAGTATTGAGCATTTGAATATTTTTTGAGCAAGTTCTGAATTTAATCAGTCACGGCAACTTGAGTAGCTTTCCTTGTGTTTCTTGACATATTTATTTTTTCTTAAACAGGTTTGTTTATTGTGGAAATTTTGCATAATTTTATGTGGAAAATGATTCAGCTTGTATTTTTTTGTGGCATCATAAGTACCTTAAAAATATGTGTTTTAGTGTGTGCATTCATTGTGAACTTATAGTCAGCTGCTCTTTCTTTGATGTGTAAGCTGAAGGGGCCGACTTAGTATTGGAAATGTTTTTAGCATTAATGTTAATTATTTGGATCAGTGCCAGAACCAAAAACTTGAGTGGGTAAAAAGCAATACTTGATTTGGTCACATTGTTATCAATTTTCCTTGAGTTTAGGTAACTTTATTAATTTGCGCTCAACTCATGATGGACTTCTATTTCTTTACTTAGTAGACCATGAAATCATTTAAGCTCAAGTTTTGTTGGACCTTTTGTGACAAAATGTAAATATTCAATTGGAGGGAAACAAAACAACAAATCATTTGGGGCAAAAAGTAAAAACCTTTAAGAATTATTTCCCCCTTAGTTCTTTGCTACATCCCCCATCAATTAGGATGTGAGCATGATTTTGGGTACTTAAAATGCTACTGTTTTTATCTTGAATTTAGTTGATTGAATTAAATCAGACATCAGTTCAAATGTGTAGGATTTTCTGTTAATCTATCTTCTTTCATTCGGTTGTGATTTTTTTATTAATGTTGGTATCTTGCATCATCTGCAGCCAAGATGGAAACCTAAACTATGGATATGCGAGCACCTTAGGGAAAAGGTCTTCAATGGAGGATTATTACGAAGCAAAACTTGATAACATCGAAGGGCAGATTGTCGGTCTATTTGGAGTATTTGACGGTAGGCTTTATGTTTACTTTTTTACTTCATCTACCAACCGCGTTCAATTTGCACACGTCTTTGACATAAGCTGAAAATGCATATAATTGATTACCCAACTGTGCAGCCATTGGTTCAATTAAGTCAGTTGCTTCAGATTTTACTTGAATGTTTTTACACGAAGGTATATCTGTTGTCGCTTACACGTTTTGTTAATCTGACTGTAGGTCATGGGGGCATCAGAGCTGCTGAATTTGTTAAGAAAAATCTTTTCAATAATTTGATGAAGCATCCAAAGTTCACCACAGATATTAGATCTGCTATAGGTTTGCTGCTACTCATATTGTGAAATAGTAACTTATTTCAAAGTTTCCCATTTCTTAATGTGATAAAACTTAATGAAATCATGCAGTCGATGCCTACAATCATACCGACTCAGAATTTCTTGAATCTGAAAAAAATCAACCCAGGGACGCTGGATCAACTGCCTCGACCGCAGTGCTTGTGGGGGATCAATTGCTTGTTGCTAATGTTGGGGATTCGAGAGTGGTCATGTGTAGGGATGGGAAGGGTAATAATAGTTCATCTCATTTGTGTCATTAATGCATATGCACCGATTTTATTATTACTTGCAATATGGAGTAACTGCCTCTTATTGCTTTATTGTTTAACTTTGTTGCAGCAATTGCTGTTTCTCGAGATCATAAGCCTGACCAAACTGATGAGCGACAAAGGATTGAAGATGCTGGTGGATTTGTAATGTGGGCAGGTGAATGTAGCTATTATCTGGAGAATTTGTTTATAGGATGTGTGGGTGGCATGCCTTTTTGAACTAGTTCTGTGCCTCATTCTCATTCATTGATGACTATGTTGGCAGGAACGTGGAGAGTTGGAGGAGTTCTCGCTGTATCTCGGGCATTTGGTGATAGGCTACTGAAGCAATTTGTTGTTGCTGATCCAGATATTCAGGTTTCTCTCCATTTAAGAACAAATGCATATTACATACATTCACCAGTATTCCCGTCTATTATGATGCATTACATAAATACAATTACGCTTAAGATGCGAGTGAGATGGCCAGTGTGTCTGGTTTCTGTTTACTGAATCTACACTTCACAGACTCAACTTATTATACATTGACATTGGTTTCTCCATGTGCTCTCATGTCCAGTGTGTGAAAATTTTGTTTCATAACCTACTGCATGCTAGCCTTGGCTTGTTTACTTTTGTTTCTGTGTGTTACTGCCGACATAGCCCATTATCAGCTCAGAGATTTTGTCACTGATTAGCTTTTTCATTTGTTTGCCTTTGTTCTGTTTGTTTCCATGTCCACTTTATATTATATTTTTCTATTGATGTAGGAAGAGAAGGTCGATAGCACTCTTGAGTTCCTTATTCTGGCCAGTGATGGACTTTGGGATGTTGTGACCAATCAGGTTGGATGGATCCATTATCTATTTTACATTTCATTTCATAGTGATTATTAGTCTCTGTCCACTATCTTTTCTGATGCCCCGAGCCACACACTTCTTTAGGAGGCTGTAGATATGGTGAAACCGATACTAGATGCTGAGGAAGCAGCTAAGAGACTGGTAACAGAAGCACTCCAGAGAGGAAGCGCAGACAATATCACATGCATTGTTGTTCGTTTCATGGCTAATCAAGGGTATTCCTCAGCCAGCCAGTAACTCAAATGTCCGAAACTGCAGCTCCTTTAATCATGAGTGGTCGAATCAGTGGCATGAAAATCAGCCAATGTCCATACTTTTATTCGCGCTACTAATGCCCTACTATGTGGTTGTAGTTTACGGCATAGCTTGTAGGCGAAAGTTGTAACCTTCTGAAATGTAATGCTTTGCTGACATCAACATTATTACACGCCGCCTGAAACACAAGATTCTAAACATCGATCTGCCTTAGGGATGTCCAATGGGCCGGGCCGGGCCGGCCCTAGCCCTAAATCGTAAGGCCCGAGCCCGGCCCGGCCCTAAATATTGGCCTTTTTAAAAATTTCGGGCCGGGCCGGGCCTCATTAAAATCGTAAGGTCCACGGGCTTTTCTAGGCCCTTTGACTTTAGGGTTTGACCGGGCTTTGACCGGGTTTAACCGGATTTGACCGAACCTAATTTCAATTTTAATTCGTTTTTAAATTTTAATTAATTTGAAATACGTATTTTAAAGCAATTTAGTTATAAATAGTTTTATAACATAGTTTTAAATAATGTGTTCAACGAATAGTCTATATTTTGAATAGATATAAAATGTTTGTATATTGTTTAGAATAACTTAAACAATTTTATATGCGTTTAGAATAGATATAAAATGTTTGTATATTGTTGTAAGTTGTTGTGATGTTATATAAATGATATAAATATCATATACTTTAAATTTGAAAATAATATATTTATTTAAAAATTATTTTTTTTATCGGGCTTTTTCGGGCCTTGGACCGGGCCGGGCTTTTCGGGCTTTTCGGGCTTCGGAATTCAAGCCCTAGCCCGGCCCGGAGCTTTCGGGCTCGGGCTTTTTTTGGCCTTGGGTGCGGGCCGGGCCGAGCTTGGACCGAGCCGGGCCTTAAGGCTTTTTTAGGGCTTTAGGGCTTTCGGGCCCGATGGACATCCCTAATCTGCCTGATATATATACAGATAAATACCAGAGTCTGCAAAAACCGTAAATGCCTCCAGTTAACTCATTCAATCAATAAGAAGGGACTACACCATAGCCAGCAGCACCATTTCCTATCCCTGGTGAGTTCATATCATAAACCTGATCAACCCCTGTTGCATCATTTTCCGTCCGCTTCGCAAACCTCCCCTTAATCCTCGGCCTTGTCTCAGCATACGCCTTCCTCGAAGCATACCTGATTGTCTTCTCGAACTTCCTATTCTTCCTCTTCTCCTTGTATCTCAGAACCTTAGCCTCCCTTTCAGCTCCGAAGAGAGGAACCGCCTGTGCTACGGCTTCTCCAAGGTTGCTGCTGTTCTGCCTCCCGAATGGGTTCGATACGTCAATCATCATTCCTCTGTCCGGAACTACTCCAGCCTCGTGCGACAAACACGTTACCTGTAGATATCAAAACAATCCAATTCAATCAAATTTATATCAAATCAAATTCAAACTCTGCATCTGAAATTTCTAAAGCGAGAAGGCTTACACTGTGGTTGGTGGAGTTCCCGTTAGCAGCAACGAAGTACGGAAAGCCTTTAGCCGGCTCGATGAATTCCACATCAAAACAATCATCAGCAACTCCACTATCTCCAAACAGCATCCCACCGTCGTTGTTTTTACAGTGCTCCGGCACAACTCCATCCGCTCCGGAGCTATTCTGCTCTTTCAGATCCAGATACGGATCTACCTCCGCATACATGTTAAAATCCCCCTCCGTCCGATTCTGATCCGAATCCTCAACCTTCGCGTTCAAATTCGGCATCAACCACGACGCCGCTTCCGCCTCACACTCATTCAGATAACCACACACTCCTCCGCCTCTCTCCACTTGATCGTAAAACGGAACCACCGGAAAGCGCTCATGCCGACAGGCTAGCGGATTAGCGGAGTGGATATCACGGTCGCAACTAACGCAGAGAGCAGCGGCGTCGGCCTTGCAAGTCACGTGAGCCGGAGCTTGCTCGCAAACTTCGCACATCCAAACACGCGCGTGACGCGACGCGACCTTGTTAGCCGCGTGGATTTTTGTATCGCAAGGTATGCAGAGGAAAGCGCTGTCGTTTCGACAGAAGAGTGACGCTGTTGATGACTTGCATGAATCGCATAGCTTCGACGCCACCACGGCCAGGTTCGTCTCCCCCATCTCTCTCTAGATCTTCTGATTTGAGTTAGATTTGTTTTGCGTTTGGAATGATTTCGTATGTCGTTTTAGCTGTGCGGCTTAGTTTTGTTTGTTCGCTTGCATGTGACTTTCCGTGATGAAATCGTATACTTGCTGAAATGAAAATCCTGATCATCCAATGAATGGTTGACACGTGTTAATCTTATCCATCCCTGAGCCAATTAGAAGAGTCGTAGACACTTATTTCAGCCTGCTATATTTACTGTTGTACGATTAATGAGGTTATGTCTAAAGTGAAGCTCACACTCACACGATAATGGCTTATTAATTGCTGGGTTTTATCAAATATTTGGCCTATTTTTTTTTTTTTTTAAAAACCCCCCGCCAAAGCCCCACTGCTTTAGCACCCACCAGGAATCGAACCCATGACGTGTGGCTTATAATACAACCTCCACTGCCACTAGGCTAGCCCTTGGTGGGCAATATTTGGCCTATATAGTCAGTTTTTCGGTAATGTACAATATTAACTGCTAAATTAATCGTCAAATTAATTAAATTAAGGATCAAAATTATATTTTTGGGGAGTGCATTGGATCAATAGTTGGTTTGTGAGAGAAGAATAATAGGGGGAGTGAATATTGGAGTAGAATGATGAATGAGGGGTGGGAATTGGAATGGGGTCATGGGATGGTGATGTTGTTGCAGAAAAAGTTGGGGACCTTCAATATGTGGCTGTGAGTAGCGCAACGCAAGGTGTTACTGCTTTGCTAGTGCAACTCATTGTCACGCAAATGGTCCACTTTCTGCTACACTACTTCAACTAGGTGTGTTCAACACTTGAGATTTAGGGTTTAAGGTTGCAGAGTCTAGCTCATTTGCTACTCATCTTTGAATTTTCATCTAATCATTTTGTACCACATATACAAATGCAGATGCATAAAGTATCACATGTGCAGATAAAGACAAAAATTTATACAAAATTTGAACCGTTGGATCAACAACTGGGTCTCAGCCTCTCAAGTTCGCAAACAGTTACCTGAATCCGAAATGATCGGTACTCGATTGAATACTTGCATGTGATTAGGCAGGCCATTTGCATCTAAGTTTGGTCCAGTTCAAAATTTTGGGCTGGAATAAACAGACGGCCCAAGTTAGCAAGACAACAGATTGTGTTTTACAGTTGGCGGCGTGACGCGTGAAAAGAATTGCAACACGAGAGTAAGGTGGCTTGTTATGAGCTGTTCTATTTGCGTTGACAATCAATGTAATGTATTTATCTGTAATTGCGGCAGGATTCATACTTTATAGAAGTTCTAACCAACTACTGAAACTAATTTAGACCGCTAAATTAAAGTATCTCAAAGCAGCGGCTCCTATTTTCCGCATAGAAAGAGGTCTTTATAAACTAATAGTAGGGTCAAGACCTGGCAAGAAACACGCGGAGATGCGCTCCACGTAGCTCTCTCTACTCTCCCAACTACTAAAGTTGTATCACGAAAGGCTCGAGCATCCATATTGACCACCATTTGAATCAAACGTTTACTTACCAAGATGACATGATTTTCGGGCACCACAGCCATTATTACTTTTTCAGGCATTCACCTTGATGCTGATGCTCGGCCGGGCCCTATTTCCGGTACCCAAAACCAGCCTTGAAACGTACTTCGCGTAGTACTTGTTGTTCCTGATAATGCTTATAATGTCCCACAAAAGAAAAACACAAAAATGTCACCACATCACTTTTATTAATTACTCCTAATAAAATACGCACATAGTGCTGAAATGAAAATATGTCCACTCGTGAAATAAAATACAATACTCTGTTTTCATATTCTACAGTTTTGGTATCACACTGCAGTGTCTGTAGAAGAAAACCTGAGTAATTGTTTGCTGTTTTTTGTGCACATTTTTGTGTTGTTCTGTCTATCTGACATGTATGTTCATGAGTTGGATTTACATTAGCAAAAAAAACTAATGGATGTATCTTACCAAAATCGGTTGCTTTACTAATTAGACTCTCATCTGACCACAAATTTTTACATGGATCAAAACCAGAGACTTCTACTCCACAAAATTGAGTAGAAGAATAACAAAATGCAAAATTGAAGAGGGCTCTCATGAGCTGCTGCTGCTCTCTGGCTCCTTCACGGTCTGATGCTGATGCAAGTGCAACTGATTACTTTGTTCAGAGTTCATGTTAGACTCATTAACATCAATACTCAGATGTACATCTTCTTCTTCGAAGTTCAAACTCTGCACCTTCACACTCTGATCTGCTGCTGTTTTCTCATCATCAATCACATTATTAATAGCATCATTTTCGTAACTAAACAATTTGGCTGATTTGCTGCTAACAGGCATAGCCAAGCAAGTGGGTTTGTCATCACCAGCCATGATCACTACAAACTGCTCTTCATACACAATTCTTCCCTTCCCTTTTCCATCCCCCTTCTTCTCATCATCATTCTCCTCATTGTTGTTATCACCATTCATCTGACCTGACAGCTTCCAGTAAGAGCAAGCTAAGATCAGTAGAGCAAAGGCGATCAGCCCCAACATGGCTGCTAATCCTCCAAATAAGTATGGCACCGGTGAATGCCATGGTGACCTCTGCATGGCCGCCGCGGCTGCCGGTGCTGATGCTGACTCACCATTAGTCACCACCACTGTGGAAGTGGAAGTTGTTGATTTCAAAGTCCTCATGTTCTTCTCTTTGTCTTGGGAATTTTTGGTTTATGGTCTTCTCTTGTATTCTTGTGGTGAAAGAAGTGGAAGCTGTTGATGAAGGAGGTGCAACACAAAGCTTCAATTTATACAAATGAAAACCAGAGGACAAATTAGTATTTAAAACTATTAATGGATTGTACCTTTGTTGTAATGCCTCCTGGGGTCCATGTAGCAACATACATGGCCCAGCACATTGGTGCATGCTGCACCTAAATCAATGTAAATGCTCAAACATAATTTGGATTTTGGAGTGTACCAAATAGACTAAATATTACATTCAAATTAAGAAAACGTAATTTTGCATTGCAATCAATTTTACATTCAAAGTTACTGTAAATTCCCTTGAGATAAATATTACTGAAACCAGGGAGGCATTTTGATCATTTTAGCAACACAATATGACTAAAAATTTGACAAACACTGTATATAATATGCTTTACTCTCTATACAATCAAATGATCAATCACTGTCTGAGTATGGAACAAGATTTTTCCACATGCATGCCTTGCCTAAAATTCTTACACAAATCATTAAATATGTGTCACCTCAATTCATGTTATTGGTCATGAGTTTCATGTTAAAAAACACTCCACTAGTTTAAGTTGGGCATGAATACCCTAATTGTCTAGCCTTTTGGTAAAAAAATGCCAAGTGAATTCTTTTTAAATTCATTAACTTATAGATTTGGTTATGGAGTAAAGAAGCCATATCCAGCACTTGGTTTTGTTTTTCTAGAAGAGGGCCCAGTTTATTATAAGTATGCAAATGCATGATTAGAGAGCACCACTAGGGGCTGCAAACAGTGAGAGGAGAGAACACACATAATTATTGTTTTGGTCCAATTTAAATTGTTAACTAGTTCTCCCTGTTCATACTAATTACTGTTTGCATTAATTTAGAATTTGAACCACTTGTGGGTAAAGTGGAGAACAAACTCAATGATCAATCTTCATATCCACTTTTTTCATCAGATATGTTTTCTCCAAATCCTAGATTTTTTCTCATAACCTCATTTCCATCTCTTTAGTCACCCAAAAGACACTCATCTGTGCACCTTAATGAACTCTCCCTATCCTAATTCACATCCATGTAAAATATCTTAAGTGTCCAAGTTGGAAAAAGAGAGGAAAAGGTATATTTACCCTGTGAGAACCTGAGAGGAGATGGAATAAAAGAATCAGCTGTTCCAGCCCCTGTGCAGGTAACAATAGTGTAGCCGTGAAGTCACTGTCATTGCTTGGCCGTAGATATAGCAATATGCTGTAAGACAGCAAAGCAAATGATCAAAGTGGGCAACATAATCAATTATAAAACCCCAGCTCAGGTTGAGAAAAGAAAGTACCATTAATACTTGAGAGCTCTAAATGAGCGCTAAAATATACTGCACACTTTATGCTCTGGCTAGGACCCTCCATCCATTTCCTTTTGCGCCTAATTGCTTCTCAACTTTACAAAAGCCTGAGCTGCCAATAAAAATAAACCAAACGAGAATTAGAAACTTCACTTTGACATTTTCATATATGCACACTAATCTCACACATAAACAATAATTGGTGGTTACAAGATAAAAAGTCCGATAAACTGTTGACAAGCAGTGCCAAACGGCATCAGGTTTCGACAAAATATAATGCTTGCTGTGTGTGTGCCCATATAACACTAACCAGACACTTGATTGGATTACTCCATTAAAATTTAAAAGAGATGCCCTCCATTGCACAAAGATGATTCTTTCTATAGGACCTTTTGTTTCATCAGCTTCCACCAAATTAGAAACTGGATAATATCTCAGTTGCTAGTAGCAGTCTGTATCGGGGGAGGCTCATACATCGTTATTGCTAATGATTTGTCCAGCCACAAAATTGAGAAACCTTATTCTAGCATGACGTTAGAGCACTCACTCATCATTCTGCCTAATAATTGCTACAGCTAGTCACTACCATGAAAGAAACCTCTCAACCAACAAAAATTAATAATATAAAAAATCATCAGAATCAGAAATATAACAGTAATTTAAATTTTTCAACATGATCATGAAATAAACCCAGTGTACATGCATATTTCACCTTTAGCAAGGTGCAAATCAGAAGATTGATCTCAAGCCGCAAATCATAATTGTGCGAAGCTGATATGATTGAGATGCCATATGCGTATCACAGTATTCAGGAACATTGGAATCAGCTTCTTTTTCTGTAAGAATATTTCAGATTTCTGACACTTTGATCAGGAAAACAACACACCATCCTAAGAAATAAGAGGCCAACCAGGATATCTATAGAGGTTTTTTCTTTTATCCGTGTCTGTCTATTTTGTCAACTCATTACATAGACTTACATGTTTTCCCAGTTGTCCCTTAAAGACATAAATAATCCAGTTCGCTTTATTTCATATATGGTCGCTTTATTTAAGCCAGGTTATCTATTCTGAATGGAAGAATAAAACACCAGAACCTTAGTTTGATGCCCCTTTATTCATATAGTTTAATATCCCTGGCAAGGAACGTGAAGTAAATATTATACGATCATGTTTTATAGAATTTCTAGTGGAGTCAGTTCTGACATATTTCTATTTTTTGAACATATATTCCGACTATTTAAGCTTACATATCCTCTTTTTATAGATATGAATTTCTTTACATCCATTTTGAGTTAAATATCTCAATCCCCTATATATTTCATATATTCTCCACAGTGACGATTCATATTATCAATGAAGAGACAGCCAGAGAAATAACCAATTATACATACATATGCCAAGAACATTGTCATTATACTCACACCTCTTTTACATTAACAGTCACCCAGGTCCGGTAATTGAAAGGAACTGATGCAATCACAGATTTGCAAAACCTTAAGAAACATATAATATGAAATGTGTCACTCTAATATGTACTTAACCCCTTAAATAATCTAATTTTTGTTAACCTTATATTGTATATGACTACATGATAAACCCTACTTTCATACTTAATCGGATTTAAAAGAGATTGAACAAATCAGCTTTCTGCAATATGCATAAAAGTATAACTAGCATCGCAGGTTTCCACTAATCTGTCTAGCATTTTTTTAGTCTGTACAAACATGATGTATGAGTCCAGAATTGCATTAAAACTATGCTATTTTAGAGGTACGTGTTAAAGGTTTAGACGTGTTTAAAGCAATGATTATAATTTCTTATAAGCTCATACACCAATAAAACTGGAAGCTATGGAAAGCCAAACCTCAGATAACAGAGTTTTAATTCCGGGAGCAGTTAAAGCAGCATAATTGAAGATGGGCCAAAATGGTCCTCACAAAACAGATGTCAGCATCCATAGAAATTTCTGACACATAAGGGAAGTCGATGTTGGAATCTTCAGGCTCAACCTGAAATTCCAAATACACGAATATTTAAAGAACACATTCTCCCCAAAATGGTGGAACCTCGTCATCCATTTATTTTTATTTTGCTTTTTCGGTTGCCTAACTATCCATTATGACTTATGAGTTCGTTTCTCTTTTCGATAAGGATGTACAAACTTCTTACGATTTACCATTTGATCCGGAATGATATGAATAACTTTAAACATTGACATCAAGTAGAAGGAAATTTTCACTAAGTTGGCCTTTAGACATACCACCTCTTAGCTTTGAACGCAAAATTACTAATCTTCAATTGTGTGGCTTGTTTGTCATATCATTCTTGCTAGTGATTTGTTTGCTTAGGGTATACGTAATCATTAACTAAAAACAAACTGATATTTCTTGTTTCTTTTCATCTCCATATAATGCCACAATCTAATATCTTGGTTATACCACACAATAGTACCAGAAAAAAATTTATTTATCACAACACTGAGGACTACCAAATGCACTATTGCTGTGAAAAAAATACTACTAGAAAGAAATGTAAAACAACTAATTCTGACCACTAACCACAACTTAACCTTTACTGATTTTTTGTTTGCATTCATTCTCATTCAGAGACAGATGCCTTCAATTTAAAGTTTTTTGATACAAAACGCCAAAGGATAGACAATAAATAATGGGCTTCCAGCCCATCAAAAGAAAAAATAAACACTCGCACACTGGCATTACCCTAGCATTAAATTGTTTTCTAGTGTGTAAGTACCATATCCTAGTTTCCTTTCACTCCATATTTTGACAATTACTCCTACTAACCACTTCTTCTGCAAATTAAAATAACAGCAAATACAAACACAGCAGCAAAGATAGTAGTAAGCAGATCCCAAACACAAACCTCCAACAATTTGGCAGATTCTGCTCGAATTTCATGCTTGCAAAATCCGGATCTCAAGTTCGGTTTCAGCTACGAATTGCATTGTGATGGGCGGGCATTATCGACCTTCGGTATAGGCATCATCCTGCACAAGGATTCCACCTCATGTTACAAGGGAAATGGCAAACACACAAACAACTGTTGCTAACTGATGAGTATAATGTCAACTATACCCATTATATTAGTTATAAACTTAATGGCGAGACGTGGAAATGGTTATTTTTCGTGTTTTGCTAAAAGCAGTCACCGACTATTGTTGCCATAGAATTACTCAATACTCATATAGTGTATTACAACCATTTAGCATTCGAATTCGAACAACAGTCCTGAACTTTTCTAGTACAACAAAATAACCAATAGAAGCAAGATAATACTGAAATCTGAAAATGATTTTCAACTAAAACATTACATCACCTGGATATACTACAAACGGCACCTCTAGCCGAAAATACATGATACATTTTTCAGAAGTATTATCTGCTTCAGCTAGGCATTTCTACAAACAGGTTATGTGCAGCAAAAAATGCATCAGCGGTTCACAGACTCACAGCCACACATCGGTAAGTGGATACCGCCACGGCGCCACGTCGGACAAACGCCTTCGCTCCTCCAAGTTCCAACATCGAAGCATCTCCGCGTCTTGTAATTGTAGGTTTTCATTGACTGGGTCAGATTGTAATTTATAGTTCTTACAGGTCTCAATTATATTTACCTTGGAGGTTGAATTTAAATAATTCTAAACTACAGGGACTGAATAGTAATAATTCGTAAAGTCATTGCTCTTCTGCGTCCTCGTGCAGTCGTCGATCGTCTGCAAAATCAGCGTGCGAATTCCACAGAGATGAATCCATACCAACAACCGACGAGCGAAGTGAAGCACTTAGATGAAGCGGCGCTATCTGAATTCCTGGCGTCTCTGATGGACTACACTCCGACCGTACGTTTTTATTTACAATACCAAACCCTAACTTTTTCCAAATTCTGATTATCGCTTTTGATTTTGTATTTTGTTTTCAGATTCCTGATGAGCTTGTCGAGCACTATCTTGCTAAAAGTGGTTTTCAATCTCCTGATGTTCGATTGTAGGTAGTTTTAGTAGCTAGATAATGCTTGTGTTTTCAATTTTATATTTTGAAAGTTTTTGTGTGAATATTTGTGAACCTTTTTTGTGCAGAACCAGGCTTGTAGCTGTGGCAACTCAGAAGTTTGTTTCAGATGTTGCGACGGAGGCTCTACAGTATGCTTCTAAATTTGTATTTTTTCGGATAGTATTATTTCTTCTGGAGTATTTCTCATGATTATAATTTATAAACTAAAACTGCATTGTGAGGATTGTGCGATTATGTAGGCAGTGCAAGGCGAGACAGTCTACAGTAATCAAGGATAAAAGAGATAAGCAACAAAAGGTGTTGCTTTTATAATTTATATCATGGTTCATGTAAGGGGTTTTGTGTTTAGCATGGATGTGCTGATAATTTAATTTGACATGATAGGATAAGCGCTTGGTTTTGACAATGGAAGACCTTTCCAAGGCCTTGGGCGAGGTAATTATATAGTTTATTGGTTTGCACTCTCTTTTTTGCAGTTAGGGAATGGTTTAGTTTGATAGTGTTGTTCTGGTCACTGGTCAGGTCAGGTCAAAATGTTTATAAAGCTTGTGTAGATATTTAGTTCCCAGAAAATATATCTTTAAATGCCGCGGTGTCTATAGTCTTAGAAGAATTTACTTTTAGAGTTGTTTAGCAGGCATGCTTTGTTTTTCAATTTGCTATGCTTTTCATTGGATGGTTTTTTGTTTTTCTGCTTCTGTCTTTCAGTTTTAGTGTTGCCAACTATAACTACATGTAGCAGAATTAACTGTTTAATTCACATTGAATTTTTTTGTATCCTACTGTTTTTTCTTTCCCACCAATTTCAGAACTTTAGAGAAAGAAATGGAATGGAAAAAATTCACTATAGAGTAATTTTCTGAATTGATAATTTTTCTCTTCCTTGCTCAACGTTTCTTGCTATACCTCAAAATTTCCATGAACCAACCAGGACTTGGTATATTGTGGCTAGTGGCCCTGTCATTGATCTAGTATTTTAGATCCTATATTGTTTGGTCAATCGTGGTGCTCCTTTGACGTTTGTATCTGATTTGCTGCTGATGTTGCTTTTTTATGTTTTGTTTATTTGAAAGTATGGCGTAAATGTCAAGCACCAAGAGTATTTTGCGGACAGCCCTTCAACTGGGATGGATCCTGCTACAGGGGATGAATGAAGGGAAACTACAAACTAGTGTTTTGTGAGAAAACAGTGATTTGTATGTGTGAATTTTGCATTATTTTCCATTTGCACTACTATTATGCTAATTGTCAAAAATTTAATGAGCACTGGTTTATGGCACACTTATCTCACATAATACCAACCGTGATAGTTAAATTCAAGTCTATTAGATGAGTCAAAATCACATTTGCAAGTTTTGAGGCTTGTTTCTTACAAATCTTGCTTCCTGACAAACAATGTAAACATTAGTCTCTTACAAATATTGACAAAAACCGATGTGCATCATATAAGCTACAACCTGGGTTCATACCTGAGTGCCTGACTCTGAATTGCGTAATTTTTAGCCTGATCATTCAATACTAAACTACGTGATGCCTGCATACTATATAAGTTATGTGTGGTGTTTCTGTAAGTATTCTTGAAAATTTTGAGTTTGGGGAATAGACTTCAGCCTGAAGTCCAATCCGAATGTATTGTATCACAAAAGTTTCAAGTACTGGCAAAAACATCCAAAAATGGGATTTGTAATCTTCCTTGTATTTATATATTGCAGCCAAACTCACCCTTACCTTGTGGAATTGTGTGTGGATGCATGTGTTACCTTTTAAAACCATAAAAAATTTCTTAGCAAAGTTCTACCATTTATGCTAGCCCAAATCAAAACTTGAAAGCATATTTTCAAACCCTTGATTACATACTAACTTATTTAATGTGTTTATAGATGGAGCGAGGCTTTTTGAAATGGTGCTGGATGAATGATGCACCTGGGACCAGACACAGTGCTTAATCAATTTATAGACTTGGGTAGTTGGGTACCCCATATCTTGGAATTGTACTTAGACAAATCACGACAAAGCTTGATTGATCAATGGCACCGACACTGGTTTTCTTGGCGGCATCTTGGTAGTATTTCTCCACAATATGCCAAGAATGTGGCCATATCACCACTCAATCAAGCAATGCTTAAATCTTTGCCTATCCTACCGGCACCCAGAGATTCCTTATCAAAGCCTATCACCACCATAAGAGCAAAATACTAAAGAACTCAACTTTTGACGATCGCAACCGCGATACTAGGCGAAAAGATTAAGCTTTGTGACCCAAAATACATGAATTTTACTAACATAAAGGCAGCAACCACAAAACAATGCCAAAAGATGGTGGACTGTGGATAATTTAAGTATTAACTCAAGTTGATGATGCTATGGGGTTCACTACTATGAAGCTAATGATGCCTTGCCTGGTCTAGTTTCTATTCTAGTGCTTACTGGTGGTGGGTCATCGGAATTTGATTACGAAGTACTCAACTCTAAGATATGTAACAAAGCAGAGTAGCAGACACAGCAATGTGGAGTGCTTTATGATGACAGATGAGCTGAGTCATCATTCCCATAGCCTTAGTTTTGTGCTATTTCTCGCTGCCACTATCCATTTTGATACTCAAGTTCAACATACATGGAATGGTATTTCTGCTACTCATCTTGATTGAAAAAGGTTGGATTTTTTGCCTTTGGGTGAGTAAAGTCTGTAACTTTCAATTTAGAAAACATGGATGAAAATGGTTATTATAGTGTGATGAGTTTGTGGGCACGGCAGCAAACCGACTCAACTCAACCACCAGCAATTTTAGGGAAGGTAGACCCATCAAGCAATCTCAATAGAGAACGAGATGTCCCCTTAAATGTGAAAGTTCTTGCACATGATTTTGCTTCATGACAGCATCTTGTGGAACTGTCGGTGACACTCTCTTCTCTGGATTAGTATTAATTTAGGATTATAGTAAAGTTTGTAACTTTATTGAATTTCAAATTCAGAGAGTGAAAGTAAAGCAATGGGTTTATGTTAATCAATTCAATAGGTGAGCTGAATTTCATGTAAAGCAAGGGGCTTTGAGCATTGAAGTCGGAAAGATAAGTTCTTTTTTCAGTTTTTACAGTCTTGCTTTGCTTATATTGTTCTTTAATGTTTGACTTTGCTTTGAAAGATTAGTAATTTCTAGATGCTGGTTAGTGTCTTGAGAGACACAAATCTTAGATCTGTCCCATGGTTTGAGCTGTCACACTTTCTCTAATCTTTATATTTATCCAATCCATCAAAGTGAGATTCCAAAACTGTGTCTAATAGGTTTTCATCTTATGTGAGCAGATTAATTAATAGTTGTGTGTCCAACAGATTCTAACAGCTGGAGACAAGCAAGTGGTGATTTGGTTATGGCAGGATTCTCATGTGTTTCTTTCTTTTTATTATTTTGACTGGTGCACAGAAGGTGTATGTGGAATTTACAGCTGATGATTTTGATTTTTGATGAAGAGAATAGATACCTTTCCTTTCATTATGGCATTGCATTGTGTATTGTAGCTTGGTGGAAGAGAGAAGTGACGTTACAACTAACTTGTTTCCTTCTTTAAACTGTGCTTGTCATCTTTCTTCTTTTTGCTGCTGCATTGGAGTATGTTGATGGAGATCCTTCATATGGGGACTTCTATTTTTGATATCTGATATATTCTTGGCCTGTTTGTAAATGGACAGTGTTTGTTTTTCTGTTTCGAGATCTGGGGATTCAAGGATTGGTGTTTATTAGTAGGTGAGCTTAAGTGAGCTACATTACGTTGGCCAGTGTTTGTTGTCGATCAATCATACTGGTAATTATGGCTCCAAGGTTGGATTTTTCGGATTGGTGGGCGAAAGATACTCAGAAGGGAACTCCAGTTATTGTCACAATGGAGAACCCAAATTTCTCAGTGGTGGAGATTGAGGGGCCAGATGACGCATTCAGGCCAGTAGAGAGAAACCGGAGCAAGAATGCCAAGCAAGTCACTTGGGTTTTGCTTCTCAAGGCTAACAGGGCTGTTGGTTGTCTCACATGGGTTATGGCATCCTTATGGGTGTTGCTTGGGACAATTAAGAAAAGGTTAATTTTGAGGCAAGGTCTAGGAACGGAGCGAGGGAAGTCTGCTAGAGGAACTTTGTTGCTTAAAGTTATAAGAGTCTTTTGGGTGATCATGTTAGCACTTTTGGCTTTTGAGATTGTTGCGTATTTGAGAGGCTTGCATTATTTCCAGAATGCTGATTTGCACATTCCAAGAACTTCTGATATTGAAGGAATACTGCATTGGGTCTATGTTAGCTGGCTGACCATCAGAGCTGATTATATTGCCCCTCCCATTAGAGGTCTCTCCAAATTTTGTGTAATCTTGTTCCTCATACAATCTGCCGACAGGATGGTTCTTTGTTTAGGCTGCTTTTGGATCAAATGTAAAAGGATAAAACCGAGAATTGATGAAGATGTGCTCAATGTGGTGAATGATGTCGAGGGTTCAGGATATGATTACCCTATGGTGCTAGTTCAAATTCCAATGTGCAATGAGCGCGAGGTAACTGACAATTTCAGCTGTTTTCTAGTTTTTCTGATCAGATTTTCTAGTGAAGCATTAGCAGCTAATAAATCAAAATTCATTGGCTTTTATTATCATGATGTTGAAGTTGCACTATCATGATCTTAGCATTTACCGCCTTTTTCTGTTATCATGCCGTATCACAGGTATATGAGCAATCCATATCTGCAGTTTGCCAGCTTGATTGGCCCAGAGATCGATTGTTGATTCAAGTTCTTGACGATTCAAATGATGAGAGCATCCAGTGTCTAATCAAGTCAGAGGTCTCCCATTGGTGTCAGCTGGGTGTTAACATAGTATATCGTCATCGCTTAGATCGAACTGGTTACAAAGCTGGAAATTTGAAATCTGCCATGAGCTGTGATTACATTAAGAGATATGAATTTGTTGCCATCTTCGACGCAGATTTCCAGCCCAGTGCAGACTTCCTTAAGCAGACAGTTCCACATTTTGAGGTATGAGAGGGTAAATGCAAAGATTATAGAAGTAGAGTTAAGTCTGTCTCTAAAAAGTTCTAATTTTCCAAGCTGCTGCTTTTTTGTAGGATAATCCAGAACTGGGGCTAGTTCAGGCAAGATGGGCTTTTGTGAATAAAGATGAGAACTTGTTGACGCGGCTACAAAATATCAATCTGTGCTTCCACTTTGAAGTTGAACAGCAAGTTAATGGAGTGTTCTTGAATTTCTTTGGCTTTAATGGAACTGCTGGTGTTTGGAGAATCAAAGCACTGGAAGAATCAGGAGGCTGGCTCGAACGGACAACTGTAGAGGATATGGACATAGCTGTGCGTGCTCATCTCAATGGCTGGAAATTCATATACCTCAATGATGTGAAAGTAAGTTCCTCAGACTTCATAGTTTCCGGGTTGTGCGCCCCAGTCACATTTACTGGACATATTAGTTTTGTTTCAATTTTATTATCTAAATGATTTTTTCATGTTCAGGTTCTTTGTGAAGTTCCTGAATCATACGAAGCATACAAAAAGCAGCAACATCGATGGCATTCAGGTCCTATGCACTTGTTTCGACTATGCCTTCCTGATGTTTTAACCGCAAAGGTATGTGTAAGTGTAACAATCAGCACATTTCAAAAAAGGTATAAGCATAGAGTTTATATCTAAATAGTTTCTTTAAATTTGAATGCTGCAGATATCAGCATGGAAGAAAGCAAATATGATCCTTCTATTTTTTCTGCTACGGAAACTCATACTTCCCTTCTATTCATTCACACTATTTTGCATTATCCTTCCCTTGACCATATTTGTCCCAGAAGCCGAGCTTCCTTTATGGGTCATCTGTTATGTGCCGGTCTTCATGTCAATCCTTAACATTCTTCCAGATCCCAAATCCTTCCCTTTTGTCATTCCATATCTCCTATTTGAAAACACCATGTCTGTTACAAAATTCAATGCTATGATATCAGGTTTATTCCAGTTGGGCAGCTCATATGAGTGGGTAGTCACCAAAAAAGCTGGCCGGTCATCTGAATCCGATTTACTGGCTGTTTCAGAAAGAGAATCATTAAAATTTAGCAGAGGATCTTCTGAAAGTGAACTTTCTGAGCTCAAGATATTTAAGGAGCAAAAGGAAATAGTACAGACACCTGTGAAAAAGATGAACAGACTATACAAGAAAGAGCTTGCACTTGCTTTTCTACTACTCACCGCTTCTCTGAGGAGCCTCTTCGCAGCTCAGGGAGTACATTTCTACTTCCTATTGTTCCAAGGGATTACATTCCTTCTCGTTGGTCTTGATCTCATTGGAGAGCAGATGAGTTAGCACACACACTATGGTCATTGAACATTTGACTTCATCAGCAGTGTGCAATCAGAGCATACAAGCACAGGCCATTCAGAGAACAGAACTGCTTAACCCTCACTTGATCAGAACCAAACCGGTACCCCAGATTCTTATCTTACTCAGTAATAACTAGTCTGTAAATTCAATTGAGAAATATATTGTATAGTTGTTCATCTCCATTTATACAGGATTTGATCTGTTACTTTATCGCTGTCAAATTCTTTTGTCTTGATATCATGCACGGAATGTTTGTGACCAGTTATTTTCAATGCGCAAGGAATTGCAGCCATCCATCAGGTCTCTGTTATCTTCAAGTTTGCTTCAGTTTCAGCTGATCATTTTTTGTGTATTTTCATTTTCTTGCGTCTGGTTGAATTATTTCTGCACAACAGTCTCTTTGTGGATTTTATGCATGTTCTTTGGTCTGGAGAGAGTGTCGGCAGATTCAAAATGCTTCAGAGCTAACAGACCTTAGCATCCCCAACGGTGATAGGCAAAGTGATTATGTAAAATATACTATTATATTCATTATGTATAATTTAGATGATGAAAAAGGGATGAAGCTCCAATGGGATTATGTATAATGGTTATGTTAAAAAATTGCTTTATTTCAAAACTAATCTATTCATATCATATCTACAAGCTCTTCCATTATCATACAATGTCCACTCAATTCTTTTGAATTTTATTCTTTTCAAAGAACATTGATCGGGACAAAATCAACTTTTACAGTAGGAGTGTAGTATTTGCATTCCATTCTTTAGCTTACAAAGACCACAAAACCAGATCATCATTTATATAACCAGATACTTCATGTTCCTGCTCTTCAGCGAAGATTAGATACTCCGGTGCATGTCCTCACTTTGCATCCGATGAGTACCATCACCAATATAACCAGATACTACATAAAAACATGTCTGCTGGTTAGAGCATTTATGTTGAGCAAGGATTGATTCAGCATTCCGAAATATCGACCCCTTTGTCCTATGAATGATATAAGTTGGAGAATTGATACGCTGAAAAGGCATATTATGCAGATATACATATTCAATCCAAGTGGTCTGTAATAATGAAAGACGTAAGATTGTTCAAGATCGAGTAAAATGCAGTTGAATCCAACAATTTACTCTGCATAAAAGAACATCCATATTCACTCCCATTCCTACATCCCATCTAAAATTGAAGCCTCTATCCACGAGCATCGATAACAAAATCTGAAATATTGCTCTTGGGGTGTATAAAAAAACCTTAAAGGAGAATCCACATTAAAGACAGATAAATTGCTATATACCCGGGGAACATCCTGACCAAGCTTTGGCCAAAAAATTTCTTGATATCAAGATTTTGAACTCTATACACCCTATTGTATGTTACTTGTCCGATTTTTTCAATCAATTTCTTGTAAAATGTTGGAAGCCTTATTGTATGTGAAATTCACTTAAAGCAAACTGAATCGGTTGAAATTTCAGTCAGAACAAAATATACCTTTTCAGACTTCAAAGGTTTGGCCTTCTGAGGTGCGACCTTCAATAAGCAGCCGTAATCTTCCATTTAGATTGATGCAACCTTCAATTGCATAAGCCTGTGACATCCCTGATGAAAACGTAGGGTCTATATCAATCGCCCACCTAAATCACCAAGCAAAGCTATCAGATCGACAAAAGTCCTCGTATTCGACTAACATCGCTTATAAAGACCCTAGCGAACCCCACGAACTCGATAGTTTTAGTGCGCAGACTCAAAATTAAAGAAGATGGAACAAAAGATGAGATTATACAATTCGTAGTGAAAATAGAGAACGAGAAAGGACTAGCAAATATGAAGATCCGTGACATGCTTCTTCATAATTTTGAAGAATTTGATCCTTGCGTTGGAGAAGTGTTTTCAATCTGGTTATGTATATTTTGAAGACAGCTGGACTTTTTTAGCTAATGGACCTCTTTACATTACAGCGTTGGGGATGCTCGGGTTTAATTACATGATCCTTTATATTTATGATTTGATAATGAACAGCTAGCTGCAAGATCTGAAAATGAGTGCACGTGTGATGACTGAAGTTTGGCGCGGACATCTCCTGCCACAATTTGTGTTGGGATTATACCATATTCAAAGACTTAACGAAGGGTACAGAAGATGCAACCAAAACTAGAGGTCTGGATGTATCAAGGCTTTGCCCATTTGAAACCTGATTAGTTTTGGTCATTAAAAGCAACAAAAGCCTACAAGTTCATCTGAAAGTTAGCACAATCAATTCTAGCTGTCTTCACTCCTGAGAATCTGGCTCCAGATACTGTGGAAGAGTTAAGACCGTTTCTGCAAATGCTGTAGGGTAAGAAAAAAGAACAGTAAGATTGATAAGATTCACTATACCAGAAATAAGTGGCACCAAGAAACTTGCTAAATGTATATTCATGTGAGTCAGCTCATTATGTTAAGACAGCTGCAATGTCTCATTATTATAAGGAACTCGAGATTGTAGTTTTCAATTGAGTGCAACAATATCACAAATGACTAAATGAGGTGATGCCGATCATTACTGATATCAAAATTTAAAAGCAATAAGTTAGAAGTAGAAACCTTCTGGCAAGCTTGTGTTTCTTAGGGCTTCCTCAGCGTAAGTTAACCGGATAGGTGGGCTTTTCTTCTTTGTTGCTGCAATATCTGATGAAGCAGTCTTCGTTGGCCAAGCTACAACCGAAACACGGGTGGGCAACACAGAAACCAAATCCGCATATCTAAGACTTACAGTTACCTTGCTGCAGAAATAAGCCAATAACCACTCTTATATATCTGACTCTATCAAAACAATCGCGGCTCTTAAAAGTTTCAAGCAGCTGCAAATAGTATGCTAACTTCCTATACCATGAAAAGTAAAGAGAAGCATTATAAATTATAAATGCAACATTATATCCGGATGACCCACTTTAGACACTTCATACTTAAAGTGCATTCATCTCATCAAGTTATAGTAAACATTTTGTAAATTTAACAAAATAATCTGGATTCAGACTTCAGGGTCCAAAGGTGATTTTGCAAACAACTATAGAGAACATACTCACCAGAGTGGGTCATCTATCAGAAATTCAACCATATGATAAGGGAGGCTATAGTATAGCTCCGAAACCTTATCGTTGTACAACTCCTTGATGAGGCGAACCTGAAACAAAAACACAATAATACATAATACAGATGAGTAAAAAGTGGCCTAATAACCCAATTAGCATATCATTCACACGCTAAATCAAAACAAGCAAATATTTTGTGGTATTTAACAGTGCTAAGCATGTAAAACAGCTTATACTTAGCCAATAACGTGTACCTGTTCGCGCCTGTCAACATAAGATTGCAATAGTTCTCCAACATGATCAATGAATTTCTGAAATCACATTGACAGGAAGTTACAGTTTCAGCATATGTGAATTCGCTGACAAGAATAATCAACTTGACAATTCTACCATCGCGTTTGATGACAGAAAATCAGTTTCTGCCTCCTTTATCGGCAAGAAAAACGGGATTGTGTTCTCCGTGACAACCATCTTTTGAAGAAATGATTTGCTCTCAAGGACACAATGGTATAACTCACAAGGCTCTCCTGCAAAAGAATATTCACAGATGAAGCGAACTGTTCAACGATAACCATTATAAGTGACTGTTCATTCTTCACCACCATGAATACAACCGTTCAACTTTTTGTATTGGAGGAGAAACAATATGGGATAAGTGACTGAGGTTAACAGTATTACAATGAATCCAATCAACAAACTCAATTCAGATAAGAAAATGGCACCATCTTTAAAAACAACAAAGAGACTAGCATGGACATACCACACATTACGGAAATCAGTGATATAACCGAATCACAGCTTCTACACATTAATGGAATAGCAGACAACTATTTTTTCTGCAATGAGACTGATAAGGTAAGCAAGAAAACAACCGTTCTGCATTCACCTTTTCATATGAAACACGCGCCATGCAAATTGTGTAGTAAAAGATGTGTGTCATCTTAAAAACCAAAGATTTACCTGCAAAATATGTCTCATATTGTATGCCAATTCGAGCTCCCTCCAAGCAGCATATCAACTTACCGAAAGATAGAAAAACTATATAAGCATATCTAAAATGATGTAGCATGGTTTCTTAATGTTGAGCTTCTGGTACATTTGACCAAAAAGCAATATAGAAGAGTGAAGTGTGAACCGAATAAACAAAAGTAGTTTTGTGCAACAAAAACAACTTGAAGAGATAAAATAATTCTTACACAAAGGGTTACAGAATGAAAAGGAAAAATCCATTCATATATGTATGAGACTTAAGGGGGTTTACCTTATTTCCTGCTCTATACGTATATTTATCACCAATCTGAGATTCTATGTGCATGCGTGCGTCACCGGACAGTGCTTTTCTATCAAGTTCCATGTGAACCTTCAATCAAACAGAGAATGACCAACAAACATAGTAAAGGGATAGATGAATTGAAGAACCGAATGATTCTACACTTGGGGAGGCTTACCTGTTCCCTAATTGTTGCCAAAAGTCCATCATTCCATTTGTCACTGTTTAGCAAAATCTCTGCACGTATGAAACTTCTCAATAACCAAAAAGGTAATCCAAAAAAGAAGAAATGTCAGCAAAAAATTAAGGGCATATCATCTTCTAATATCCCATAAGGTACTTCATGAAATTGTATACAAGTACCTTGTTAATTTTTTGCAAGTACGAGAAACAATCTCGGCAAAACTGGAAAGCTTGATGCGATGTGCATTTTAACAATATTTACAAGGCGATTTTCAGGACTTCTAAAATTATAAAAAGAAGTGAAAATGTTCGAGAAACATGGGGAATAAGTGAATTTAAAGGTACATATAATAACAATCAAAAAAGTTGGAAACATTAGACATCAAAATTTTATAGGTAGACATGACAACATGTGCACTACGAAAATTTGTGGTGTGTTCATGGTTCATTGGAAGAACCAGCTGTCAACTGCTTTCAAGTATGGGAGAGGATTAATATTGCTTTGTACAAATTTTACCTCGAGTTTGAGAAGCCCGAGCAGCTTCGAATTCTTTCTGAAGACGCTCATAGATGAACTTGTCAGAGTCCCTGTTAGAATACAATCCCTCTTTAGATAATAAAATCTAGTTTGAAGAACATACCTATCATACACATAAATTTCAGATGAACTGTTATTTTGATCATGTTCAATAAATATTTATTTAGAAGTTGTGGTGATATTATGAAGATTGAGGATCAACAAGACGGTCAGAATAGCTTTCAAACAAACAAAAACCATCTAAATCACATCATTCACAATAATAGTCAACCAAGCACAATATGCCAACCTATTGCAAATTTGCAATTGTATATGCAAATCCATCTCTTTTCCAATAGCCAAACCAAAAGACAGTCATGAGCATACAAATTTCATTACAATTAACTAGCCCACTCCTTTAATTCTACTATAACTTCTGACATAAACTCAAAAATATTACCTAGAAAGTCGCTCGGCCAACTCTTCATGCCTTTTAATGAGATTCGAAACTGCAAAATAAATTGAACAGTAAACAAATCAAAACACAAACATTTATCCATAGTTCTCTGATAGTCAGTCACAAAGATATTGACATTACATCTAGCCCGTGTTGTCTCCAACAGTAGATCTTCCTCCCGTGGAGAATGCTGTGAGCATACTATAGTAAGTGCATTCATGTATATCAAAGGAAACGGTACATAACTTTCAAGCAGATTACCCGTATAATAAGTCTCTCCGGAATGCTCTAATGTTTGACTATAATTTTCACTCTTTCAAAAATGATAAGAACATGTTAAAATGCTAAATCTCTTACCGTTTCTTCCACCAATCCCATGTCTCCAACTTGAAAAGATCAATCCGCGATATTTTTCAAAGTACGAAAAAATCTAAACAAAAATACATAATTCAGATCAGCTCCAAAATGATTGGAAGATTTTGAAACAACAGCAAACTCTTAATTAAGTAAAGCAACACATTAAGAGCACTCTTATATCGAACCACACATAAAAGTTCAAATTAATTCAGAGCGTATATGTGGTGAGATCCTAACAAACGAAAATCGAACTTTTTTCCGGAATTACAAGATCGACTAGAGGGAGGCGTTTACCTCGCCGGAAAGTGAATGTCCGCGAAGAAGGAAAATCGATGCTGATCAGTGAATCGACCGACCGCTACCCTGCTAAATTGAAACTCTACAAATGCATAGTTTAAACTGGAGGTTGGGTTGAGATTCAGCGATAAGTAGCAAGTCGTAAACGTCGCCGTTTTTGAAGTCGTTGCTTTCAGTGAATAGCTCTAGGCAAGAGCTTATCAAACTCAAACATTATATTGTTAAATAGGAGACTCAGCAACAAAGTTGAGCTTAAGACAATTGTGATGGTGTAAAGCTAATAGACTATTCTTTTGATTCGTCATTTATTACTCTCGACACAACGCCAACGGCTAATGTTGTTCCGGATGATCTTAAGAATACCCTACCCAAGGCCCTGCATTTGGAAAATTCTTCTACGCAAATTGCTTCGCTAAGGATCACCTGAGATCAGAACACAAAGAAGCTCAAATGTATGAAGAAGTTTTGTTTTAATGGTCATGAGGCACTGAAACATTGGTGTGATTGTCTTACCTCAACCACAGCACTCTGCTTTGCTACAAGACACCTAGGGGATTTTCTTGTCACTTTGCCAGTTTTGGAATCTAGCAATGAGACTATTCTTGACACGGTCGCAGCCTCTTTCACATGGTGTATGTGAAACTCAACCTGCACAATCAATCATATTATATTGTACGAGTCTCATCAGCCGTTAGGGATGCATCTTTAGTAATATAAACTTTGCAGCTAGTTTGGTGAAATTTTGGATGAAAATGGGTATTTTTCTTCTTATAGTTCCTTTAAATCAGCCAAACAGAACAGACATTCAACGATTTCTTTTATTCAAGCATCCAAAGCATTTTGTATCTCCTCTAAATATCCAAAACACAAGCAAAGCTTAAAAAGAGATTTACCTGAGAGCCCATCAGTATAGGAGTGGCAATATTCAAAACTAAAATCTGAGCTCCAAATGGTTTGAAACAGAAATGGGGTAATCTGGGTGACATATCACACCCCCAGGCATCACATAACCTCCTTCAATTCCTTGAAGAGTGACAGCCACATTATCTCCGGCTCTTGCAATCTTACAAGGTCGAGAATCCCTCTCCAGCGAACGCACTGTAGCAACTTCTTTAATGGGCATGATCAAAACCTGTATAATAATCTTGAATTACAATGTACAATTATAAACAGAATTAAAGGTGTTGCCAATAATAAAGTCAGTCCATTAATACCTTCAACCCTATTCGCAGAGCTCCAGCTTCTAGTTTTCCAGAAATTGATGTTTGTCCACTAGGAGCTCGACTAACGTCACAAATAGGCATGAGTAATGGGCTCGAGAGATCTCTTTTTGGTGGTTTTAGAGAGTCAATGGCATCCAAAAGGTAAGGTCCTTGATACCTGCATTTGGATTTCCAAAATAAATTTGTAACAAAGACAATCTTCTATGACTGAAAACATCCATGTGCCTAGCATTGTGAATTTGAGATAGAACAGACCAAAGACATCATTTATGAAAGAGACAACACCAGAGACACAGTTCCATTTTACTGAAATAACAATAGATAATTCTTACCAAGAAATTAAACGAGCATCTGAAGCAGCATTTGCAAGATTTTCATTTTCCATGGCACTGATTGGAATCCAACTAATACATGAATCCTTAAAACCACATGCACGTAGAAATGTCCCAACTTGTGTTTTTATCATCTCAAATCGCTCCTTGGAATAACCTACAATGTCCATCTTGTTAACAGCAACTATGAGTTGATCAACGCCAAAGCTTCGAATAAGTTGTGCATGCTCTTTTGTTTGGCCTTGGCCACTAGTGTTTTCCATGCCTGCTTCAAATGCACCAATTGATGCATCAACCACAAGGACAGCAGCATCTGCTTGTGTAGCACCAGATATCATGTTGGGAACAAAGTCCCTGTGACCAGGGGAATCAAGAAGCACAACATTGTATCTCTTTGTATCAAAATAAGCAACAGCCACCGTCATTGTTACCCCCCTCTCCCTTTCCTCTGCACTTTCATCCATTGCCCAAGCAAAGGCAAAAGACCCTTTTCCCTGATGACAAACCAAAAAGCATAAACTAAAACTAAAATTAGAGTAATAAAAGTATGTGAACAACAAAAATACCTCCATATTTGCTTCTTTCCTGAACTTGTGCATTTGCTTTTCAGATATTCTCCCAGAAATATGTAGCAGTCTTCCTGAAAGAGTCGATTTTCCAGAATCAACATGGCCAACCTATGATGAATCTTGATACCATGAGTTGAACGATCCGAAAAGCGGATGTAAGGAGATAAAGTTATCTTCTGATAGCTTACAATGGCGAGATTTAGAGGAGTCAAGGTATCTTCTTCTTGGGCAGGGGTCACCCAATCCTCTGGTGCATAGTTTTCCAGAGATGCAGCTTTATGAGCATTAACATTTTCTTTTTTGGAAGGTTCAGCTTTCTCAACAATACTAACATTGTTCATACGGCTGCTGAGGCTTTCTCGTCTAGCCTCATCTACAGAGTTATTCCACTTTCCCTTGATTTCAGGCTTGCTCTTCGTCACGGATGCTGAAGATTCACTGATGTTTCTAACATTATCTTTCGAAGATTCATTAGTTTTTTTATCACTAGCTGTTGACAGATTGCTGGGCTTTTTATCATTTACCGGTGCTTTGACAGAATGTCCTACAAATTGAAACGAACGCTCAAACTGAGAATTTATTTTCCGGTTAGCAGAAGACTCAAATTGATTGCCTTTTCATTCACGGAGAGATTACCCTGAATGTTCTTTTTGGAAGTCAGCCCATTGAACACAATGTCATCAGGTGAAGGGATGTCAAACTGGAACGGAACTGCCATTAAAATCAGGACGAAAACATGAAATAATATTGACAGGGATAGAAATCCACAAGCATTTGTTGTGGCACTTATGTAAAGAGAGTCACAGTAGGAACAATTTATTCCAATAGTCTTTTTACTAAGGTATATTGTCATAAAATTAACAGCCAGGTTGGTGCATCAACCTAAAAGTACGGGGTGTGCAGACCTATGTTGATATGTTGGCTTTTATATAAACTAGAGGCCTTGAAAACATTTTGAAAATTTCCATGGATACTGTGCATCTTTGGCAAGTCAAGGCCCTCTTTAATCGTGCATCTACCACCCTTCTGTTGGAACAGTATATCCATCTTTGGTGGTTCCAATGGTGATGTGAAAAGAGATTTGGCCAGTTTGGATACTCCAGAATATTTGCAAGAGTTGTCCACTGCACGAAAGACATCTATCTATAAATGCCTACCCGTCAAGAATTGGGACCTAAATGGTGAAAGGCCACTAAAATAGGCGCTAGTCTACAAAAAAGAGATCGACAGCGCTGTCTAAAAATCAAAAAAATAGTGAAAAGACATAACAATGTCACTGCATTGGAACACTAGGTACGGTAACACCCTTTCTGAATTAAAAAGCATATTTTTTCGGGCACACTAATATTCACATTCACATCAAAGCAAAGCAAAAATAAACAGCCAAAATCATAGACATACCAGATTCCTCCTCATTTTTGTTGGAAGCCTTGACCAGAGGGTACCGCAAACAGCCGCAAATATCGCAGAAGTTCATCCCTTCATCATTATCATATGTACATATATGACATCGCCACACACGCTGACTACCCTGGAGCACCTCAGTGCGTTGTCCAGCTGCCCACACACATTTTCCATCAGAGACTAACTCACTCAGCAACCTCAAATTTTAAAATTCAGCACCTTTACATGAATCTCTACTCTTCATAACAACCACTCACAGATACAATCGGTAAACTCACAAAAAAATCCAAAAAACTCTGAATTCATCGCGGACTCAAACAAATGCAAACACATAAAATAAAATAAACAAAAGTAGAAAATTAACAATGCACAACATAATTCATCCTACCTTTGGATTGATCAAAACTTGTAGAATGGTTTTGGTCTTCCTCTTCATAGCACTCTTCATCTCCATAACCCTCTACTTCATCATCATCCCATATGTCATCAACATAGTCAATGTTGTAACTCAATTTCCGCGGCATTTTCTACAAACCCAGAAACCAAAACTGAGAAAATAAAAGTTCACATCAGCATCGTTATTCTAAAATACAAATTATCAGTTAAATTAAACACAAATCAAACACAGAATTAAAAATGCATACCTAATAAAGTTCAGCAAATCAAGAAGATGAATATAAAACCCTAATTGGCAAAAATTGAAGCGTGACTCTACAGCAGCTGAAGCAAACAAGCATCGATTTGGGAATAAACAAATCCATGCCAAAATGATGACACGCAGATCTTTCTAAGCGACGAAGAAAACGACCCAAGGTCGGCAGTGGAGAACAAAACCCGATGAAACGAACCGAAAATCTAATTGGTCGGACCAATACCGAACCAAATATAAACAGACAATTCGATTTCCAGAAGGTAATAGAACCGAGTCGGTTCAAACAATTGAACCGAAAAGGAAGCAAAGCAAGAGCAGTCGTCAAGCTCAAAATCAATACGCAGCTTCGTCAACGCCCAAATTCAGTGGATAAGGAAATGGCGCACGCTTCGGTCTCGACGTCCGCTGCCGCGTCGCATCTCGGATTGAGGCCTGCAGCTACTTCATCAGCTGCTGTTGTTGGTGATATTCAGAGACTCTCGGTTCCATTTGAGCCTCTTCGACGCTCCAGGTAGCTCCTTTTCCGATTAAGAATTTCTAGAATCGGAAATTGAAATTAGGGTTGTTGTGTTATTGCATTTGCAGTATTAGGTTTGTTAACTTATGAATATGTGTAGGAACTTGAAAGTGGTTAATGAAAAGTATCATGGAGTTTAGATGACTATTGGACTCCGGAGCGTAACTCTCAGCAGGGGATTTGGTCTGTAAGGTATAGAGAAGTCAGATTGTAGCATGTTTTTTTTTTACTTTTTATTATGTGCATTTTCTGCAAGGATGTTTATGTGGTTCACGTGTGTTATGCAGGGATGATTTAAAAATGCCTTCTTCACCATTTGTTCCTTCTTACATACAATCTGGTCAGGGGCCGCCTCCTGTGGTTCAAGAGCGCTTTACGAGTGTTATTAGTCAGCTTTTTCAGCACGTAAGGCAGCCGGTTCAGTCATAATGGCATAGATAGAGGATATGAAGTACTTGTTTTGACAGTGACACTAGCTTTTATATGCAATCGTAGAGAATTATTCGCTGTGGCGGTGCTGTTGATGATGATATGGCAAACATAATAGTTGCACAGCTTCTGTATCTTGATGCTGTAGATCCCACAAAGGTCAGCTTAAGTTCCTTTACTTTCTCTGGGTTGATAATCCTTTGAATCATTTGTGGAGTCAGTTGTTTTATTTACTCAATTCGAGGAAAAATACAGTTAACACAATACAATAAAATTGTGATATTTTTTCTATGTTGTGCAGCAGTTTCGTATTCGTTTCTTTACGCTTGAAAAAGTAAAGATTGTTAAGCCCTTAAAAACAAAAACTAGAAGAACACTCAATGTACACATTTTCAATAGTTAATGCAGTGACCGAAATTTTAGTGTATTGCCTCTCTATTTTCCAGTGTACCCTTACAAACAATGTTAATTATTTTTGACAGGACATTGTGATGTATGTGAACTCCCCTGGAGGATCAGTTACAGCAGGTTAGCTTTTTTCTCAGTTGTACCAGTCCTTTAAGCTTCAAAGTTGACACAGAGGATATGAGGACCACTGTAGCTGTTCTTCAGTTCTTTTTTGCATATTTAGGAATGGCTATATTCGACACTACGAGACATATTCGACCCGACATCTCAACAGTATGTGTTGGACTAGCTGCTAGGTATGGTTGAATTGATCCAGTTTCAATTATTTTATCTTTTGACCTAATGCGCTCTCGTTTTGGGAAAATGGTGTAATGAAGTGAACACTTGATAACGTTGCTATTTTCATATTCATAAACAGTATGGGAGCTTTCTTGCTTAGTGCTGGAACAAAGGGAAAAAGATACAGCCTTCCAAACTCAAGAGTTATGATACATCAGCCTCTCGGTGGGGCTCAGGGAGGCCAAACTGATATTGATATTCAGGTTCCTTTATTGAAATATATCTTGAATCGAAACTCAGTAAAGCATGCATAAAAATATGCCTACTGATCGAGCATTTTCCACTTCTCAGGCAAATGAAATGCTGCATCACAAGGCTAATCTCAACGGTTATCTGGCGTACCACACTGGCTAAAGCCTTGAAAGGATCAATCAGGACACTGACCGCGATTTCTTTATGAGTGCTAAAGAAGCTAAAGAGTATGGGCTTATTGATGGAGTCATCATGAACCCTCTCAAAGCATTTCCGCCATTAAGCTCCCCTTCAGATAAATCAGAGCAGCCAGTGCCAGTAGTCATTTAGTTCATGTCAGTGTAAAATCATCTGGTGCATACCCAACCAGCTATATGGAAGGCACAATATTGAGGTCAACTGATTGTTTATTACTTGCAACATACGAGTTAAAGTGGGTGCCAAACATCATGAATCACAGATCAGAAAAAATGTAGCGTTGACAACAATGTGCCTTATGCGAAAATGTGATTCGGCTGTCCTGTAGCTGTGTTTATTTTCAGAAACAAACAGCTGTTTGACGATAACCCAGAAGTGGGTGAGTTGACCTTCATATAAATTAAGAGCGACTAATCTTGTGTAAGACAGTCTGTTACATAAGTTTTGAGGATGTCAAGGGGTGTTCTATCATCTACGCCATGTTACCTGAGCCATGTGATAGTGTCAAAAACAATCTCCAACCCTTTCGAGTGGCTGCCTTTCATGAGCTTTGCTCCTAATACCGATCCATACTTCAAGGCATGTGGTGCTGACTTTTCAACTTGTTGCATATTTTATGTCGACAGTATTGTACAAGCAATTTTAGTTTTCAGAGTTTTTTTGATAAGTTTATGATCACTGGCATTGCTTGAGTTTACCGACAAAGACATTCTCAAGTTAGATACTAAGGAAAGAGGCTGTTTTGTATCACCTTAACCTCAAATAAAGCTATGTAAATTGTGTCTCTGTTTATTAATGTGAAGAGTGTCTCTTTTTTCTCTATATAATTTGTCCTACTCACTTTTTTTACTAGAAATTTATTTCTATTTCGTTCAAAGAGATGACAGATCCAAACTCAAAACTGAAGCGCACTCAGAAAACTTGAACCACCAACCTCATAGTTGTCTTTTGGAAAACATACATATACAGTAGTAAATTGTATGTAAAAGTAAAACCTTAACAAAGAGTTGAACCTGAAGCAATCAACCTTTGATTATCATTTGGACTTTATTTATTTTATGCAAGCTGACAAATTGTGATAATAGAATTCAGGTCGGTCATGTTGGATTAAGGCGAAATCCAAGGCTTCCCCACTGGCAATGGCAGCATTTCCACACTATAAAGACAGCCTTTCGCTCAGTTCTCAGCATTATCAACCAAACCTAACTTCATCTTCAACACTTTCACAGCATTGTTACAAAAGCTACATATTCGAAAAACAAGAGCAATGGGTCTCAGTAAGGTGCACTGTCTAGTGGCCTTTTTCGCCGTGGCATTAGCCTTGGAAGCCACTTTTGTGATGAGTATAACTACAAAGGAAAAAGATAAAGCTGCTACTAATTACTTGATGCTGACTCCCAAAGGAAAGACAGGTCAGGAGAGAGCATTCTGCAGAAGTAAAGGAGCTTGTTATTACAAGACTCTTACATGTCCTTCTGAATGCGCTGAGAGGAAGCCTAAGCAGAACAAGAAGAAAAAAGGATGTTTTATCAACTGTGGCAGCAAATGTGAAGCTACATGCAAATGTAAGTATAGAAATTTTATAGTAGTTTGAGATTCATATCGTCGAAAGTCCCAACTTTGATGTGTTTTTTGTATGCATTTTACAGATAGGAAAGCTAACTGTGATGGGTATGGATCATTGTGTTATGATCCAAGATTTGTGGGAGGTGATGGTGTAATGTTCTACTTCCATGGAGCTAAGGGAGGCAACTTTGCTATTTTCTCGGACGATAACCTCCATATCAATGCTCATTTCATTGGAAGCAGGCCTACAGGGAGACTAGAGATTACACATGGGTGCAAGCTCTATCAATCATGTTTGATACACACACTTTAGACCTTGCAGCTAAGAAGGTATCAAAATGGGATGACAAAGTTGATTCTCTGATTGTTAAATGGGATGGCCAAACCATAGAGATTCCTACAGATGGTGAAGCTGAATGGAGGATTAACGGCGAAGATAGAGAGGTTGTGGTGGAGAGAACTGATGATTTAAACAGTGTTAGAGTGACAGTTGAAGGTTTGTTGGAGCTGGATGTGAAAGTTACACCGATCGGAGAGAAAGAAAACAAAGTACATAACTATCAGTTACCAGACAATGATGCTTTTGCTCATTTAGAAACTCAGTTCAAATTCAAGAGCTTGACTGAACAGGTTGAGGGAGTGTTGGGAAAGACATACAGACCAGATTACATTAGCCCGGTGAAGAAGGGTGTTCCTATGCCGATGATGGGAGGAGAGGACAAGTACTATACATCGTCTTTGCATTCAACTGTGTGCAATGCTTGCAGGTTTAAACGACCATCTGGAGCTGAAACCTCTGCACTGGTTTCACAATATTAATCAAACAGCAAGACAAATCTCAAACTGAAACCTCAAAAGTAATTATATAAACTTGTTAGTATCTTATTTTATGCATTAAACTGGATTTCATTACAGTGGAAATAAATTTATCAGTGAATAATATCAGCCTGTCTATCAGCTGTTCCTTATATTTGCATTAGGCCACCATCTCATACTTGTTTCCTTCTATATGGCAACCCATAGATTAACTGAAAGTAAAGTTTTAAAGTTTTTCCAGAATCTAGATTTATTCACTGTGAATCAACAAGTCCCAATATTGGAGGACATATTCAAATATGATTTCTCAGCTTGGACCTTAAGTCTTACACATCCGAGCTTACGGAACAAAGTGCCCAGCAAGGAAATGGGCACATTGGTGCATCATTAGTCTATACTATTGCCTGATTATCATACGAACAATGATGGTTCATTATAGTACTTCTTTTACTACATCTGTTGTTGTTCCTTCGTTAGTCTTCTTCTTTTTCTTCTTCTGTGATCTCCAAAGCTGAAGTGATGTCTGGTATAGTACTTATATCCAATGGGCCTTTGGGGATGCCAAAGAGCGCAACAAAGATCTGTCTATGGCACTCATCACAAAAGTAAAAGTATGTGAAGTGCCCATCATATGGAAGTTTGTGTATAATAGCTTCTGGTAGCATTCGAGCAATGAAGTCTGTAATTGATGGCGGCACAATTTTATCTTCCATCCCCTGTTCAGTATCAACATAAATTTGATTTAATTGCACGGCACTACTGCAGGAGAGCAGAATAATATGGAAGTAGTGGAGGTTCATAGTTGACACAGTTAAACATGTATTGCCAGCAAAAATATATGTAAACGGTTCACTTACTTGCCATATGTGAATCGGACCGAGAAAGCCAGTTAACGCATCTTCTTCCTGAGAGTAAGAAGATTTCAGCCAATGAAGGAAACCCTTCCAACGCTGCTTCTTCTGCATTCTCAGGTCTGCAATTTTAAAACTCCAACTCGATACCTGCAGAGCTGCCTCCTCTATGAATGGCTCAGCCCGACCTTGACGAATTGATTCTTCAATATCCCTCTCCCAAAATTCTTTGAACCAGGATGACTCTATCACAGACTTATCCTAGAGTAATAGTACAAATACTACAAAGTTAGCTCAGACATGGAAGGATATGGACAATATTAAAAGCTGCTGCTTGTTCCATCAAATATTCAAAAATAATTTGGAAACAAGGTGCATTATGTCAAAAAGCTTCTAAAGACTGATAATACACAGCATTCAAAATCGCAACTCCATATTTGCCCCTAAAGCTCCAAGCATTGGTGGAAACAAAGGTTACAATAACATGCCACTAACCCCGCTGCACTATAAACACTAACGAATCCAAAAAACAAGCTGCCAATCTACAACTGATGATCAACTTATATGACACACAACTGACAATTCCATGATATATAATATAAGCATCTGATGAATGCACGTGGAGGAAACAATATCTTGTTGCTGTATGCATACTTCATCACTTGATTGGACATGTATTTCTAGTATTGCATTATGAAATTGCCAAGGCGTCAGAATAAAAACATTTGATTATTCCAAAAGAAAGCAGCAATCACTTGAGTTTTCTATTTGCTATCACTGCCATATATATATATATAATCAAGTACTCAGCTTTATCCGCAATACATGCAACCAAATTACTCAGCGGACACTGTAAACCTATCCTACAGTAGGGGTGCTGTGTTTAAAATTGTTGATCAACCCCATCCTTCGAAAGAGCAAATATGTCAAATGTACATATGAATCGCCAGTACCAACTGTCATCTTAAAGCAAGTTAAATTAACGAATATAAAATCTTACTAACCTTTGTCCCAACTGAAAATGATAGCCATTTGTCAATCTGACCATGACTCCCAGACAAAAAGCTGCGCTGGTAAAAATATCGAAGAGATCTTGGAAACTTTCGAGCTAAGAAGTACAAAAGTTTTCTTTTTGACGTCCACTTTGACCAAGTTGCCTGTCTCTCTTCCTTTGTCAAGCTTGATTCGTAAGGATTCACAAAAGGAGCAAACATTGCAGCCCCTGAGGGTAAACAAAAATGTGTGTTAAAGATAATTACAGCAATGATAAATGACAGATTTAGCACATGAATTCATCTACGCTATTAAACATGTAATAAATATACAAGACATATGTATAATAGCTTGTATTTTGTATGCATAAGCGAACTTTCTGTACACTCTACGGAAACAAAACATCACAGACTGAACATGCAGCTGTTAAAAATGAATCTACCCGATACACAATGGAGATATATTTCATAACGGATAACAATGAGCCGATGAGAGCAGTAATAAACAAGGATGATAGGAAGGATACAGCTATAATCTATCAAAGAGAGATAAAAACAATACAAAGTATAATTTCAGATGAACATGAGTAGATTGGGGCCTTTTGGGTTAGTTGCTGTATGATCCTTATTATTAATGAAATTACATCTCATACTATAAAAAGATTAAATAGTATTGTAAATTCTACAGCACCGTTTACAGATCATAGTTCTGTAAGTAATGCTAAGATGGAGGATTGCCCACGACATTAATATTATTGTTCAAATATATTGAACTTGATGATAAGACATAAGAGGACTGACTGCCAGTGATTAGTGTATAGAAATATAGTAAAAGCAAAGCTATACCAGCCACTCTATCAGGGAGGTGTCTCAGTGCGGCCCAAGTATGCATGCTGCCCTCTGAAACTCCAATCACCCAGAATTGTTCATTAACATTTAGAGCATTTGCTAAGAGGGCTAAGTCAAGGGCTGAAGACTCCAAGTTTCTGGAAGGATGAGGATCACTCTCTCCAAAACCAGGAAGATCATATGCGATAAAACGAATGCCAAACTCTGTCAAGGTCGAACTCTTGATCCCAGGTATTCCTGGTTTGATGCACGACAAGACACAAATCAGTCACACAACCAGCAAATAAATCATGAAACTGTAAGCCTCAAAAATTGCACCTAGAAGCATATACAGGGTTTACCTGCCAGTCGAGAAGAAAGAAATGAATGTTGACAAAACAATGTGAATCTAGCTCTACCAGCTGGCACACCCTGCTCCTGATATGCTAAATGTCTGCCATCAGGAAGCAACACAAGACTTGCAGTAGGAGGATGTATATATACTTTTTTTGCCAATTCAGCATAGCTCTCACCTCTATAACTTGCACTCAACACTGCAATAGGTGAAAATGTATCAGCTTCAACAACTGATTTCAACACGAAGCACATAGCAAGAAAAACAAACAAGAATTAAAAAACAAAAAGAAGCAAGCAACCATTTTCAAATAATATTCAGCGGATCAAAATCAAAGCACAAAGGGTGTATAAAGGAAAAACCCATACCATTAATTGGACTAAAACACCTCCGTACATAAAAGACCAAGATGAAGGAATTGTATGATCATACACAAGACTTGCAGCAAAAAACAACTAAATTATGAACAGTCAGCTGAGAAAAGCATTAGTCGAAGACCGATATTTCTTCAGCTCTCCCATAAACAACATTATACAACAACCATAACAATCCAGATTACTACTAAACATAATATCTCAACATTAAAGCTCATTTAAAGCGAATAAAAAACCAATCCAGTCAGGCTTCATCCCCTAAATGTACCTGCTATAGCCAAAACAGACACAATCAATATCACCGACCACGCATGAAATGGATCCTTATCCTCAGGCAAATACTGATTCAAAAACCTCAATCTCCTCCCAATCTTCTCCAAATGCGGACTCAGTTTCCTCACCACATATGAATCCTCCGTAACCAAACTCTGCTTCACTATATCCCTCACTCCTTTCCCACATTCCACCGCCAACTCCCCGACCGCCTTCCCAAATTCCACCGCATGATCCTTCCAATCTCCTCCCACAACTCTCTCGCCCTCCATCGCACCGCCACCGCCTTTCCAATAACTCGATTCATCCATTTCTCCACACACCACAAACTCAACCGGATCTTCACATCCCGATGCCAGTCGCCATTGTCAAATCGAAGTCAAACACAGTCCAGTTCAGTCCAGTCCAAGTCAAACAAACCACAAATCGATTACGGAAATCGGTCCACAGTCAGTAAACAGAATCAGCAGAAACCGAGCGACGAGATCTGCAATGGTGTGAGGCAGTTGAGTCGCGAAATCGGATGCTGATAGTGACAGGTGGATTACGCTTACGCCATTGTTGATTCCATTAACGGCTGATTCGACCGATCCCGATGCGTTGTCTTTGCTGCTTTGGAATTGGCATTTGAAATAAACGGTGGCGTTTTAGGATTCAGTGGTGAGGATTGGATATGCGTGTGACGATGGACGGATGAGATTTGTCCATGTAGGAAGGAAGGTGTGCTGAGACGGTTGGGAGTAAGTAGGGCGTGGAATTACTAAACGGCGTTTACTTGGTTGGTGTGCAATGATTTGACGGAATACATAACGGTGTTATTTGTTGACCATTTATGAGTATCTTATCCTAAGAATATTATAGACTTTATTTTTTTACACTTATTTAAATGGATTCTTTTTTTATTTTCTTTTTTTAAATGGATTCTGGTATAGAGGTTAAGTTGAAAGAACATGTATGTGAGATCTTGACACATGATTTTTATAGTTGGTTATTATTAATTTTTTAATAGTTGAGATTTAAACCTAAATGACAAACTCAACTGCTATAGTTTTTGCAAATTCAAACATCAACTTAATCTCAACTATCAGATTAAGTAATTCCGTCTTACATATATTCAATATTTTTCTTGAATTTGAGGTTTTTCTGATTTTTGGGTGAGTGAATATAATTTTTAATATAAAAAATTAGTATTTATGCACACTTAAATTTGTGTTTATTATTTGATATAAAATTTTCAAGTGGCAAATAACTGAGTGATTCAAACTTGAATCCTCTTAATTAATTTGAGAAAAAAGATGATGATATTATGAAACCGAAAGCTCAAAAGAGAACAATGCTGAATCAAAAATGCTACTTATGAGTCTAGACCAAGCATTTCCAGCAAAATCAAAACTGAATCACTCAATGCCCAATGTTGGAGGCAATAAACAGCAAACTTTGAGGATTTGTAAAAATGTTGTACCCTTAATCCTCTTAAGCATCAGCAAATCTGCAACATTGAATAGAGAGATGAGCAATAATGAATATTTGGGGATCAATCCGAAATTTTAGGGAGTTGATTACCCTAGCTCAGAGAGCTTCAAGTGAGACTCTTTGTAATCCTCAAAGAAAGCTTCTTCATCCTAAACAAGTGAATGTAAAGTTGTGTTAGTGATAGGTGTAATGTGCTTGAAACACATAGTTGCTGAAAACAGAAGCATACTTTGGCATATTTTTCAACAAGAGGGCGGAATGCAGGGTCTGACAAAAGACATTCATCTGAGGGTAGCCGTAGAAGACCTTCCTTCCCTCCCTCAAGGAGTACCCTGCATATAGAGAAAAATATCATCTCATTTACCCATTACTGTAAAAATATAAGAAACTCAAAAGTGGTCATCATATTACATGCATTTTGATGGAAATCTAAGCACACATAGGACCCATTTCACAAAACATCACTTAGAGAATTCATCAATGCTTACTTGAAGTAGGAGTTATCAAAAACGAGGGGGTTGGGAGTCCACGGACCCTCAAAACCAGACCGCTCTTTATGGCACCTCCCCTGAACAAATATGACAAAACAACAATCAGATTAAGGGTTGCATTAAACTAGAATGAAAAATGGGTGTCATATTCATCGACTAACCAGAGTGTGCCCACCAGATAGGGCAACAATATCCTTGTCAGTGAGTCCCATTTGCTCAACAAAGACCTTCCTCAAGTGATCAGGACCTTGAGAACACACACAGAATCAAATATTCGGATCCATTATAAAATGATGCAAAAAAATATTTTCATTAGACAGCATGGGCGTTAACGAACCCTTGGTTGCATCAGGTAGGCGACCCTCATGTGGAGGCTCTGGCTTATCCTAGTTTTCAGATGATCATCACAGGGCTATTACAATAAGCTCTGAGTGAACTAATTAATGTTTAATTTCATTTTTTTCTTGCTTCGGCCATCTTGTAAAATTTACACCCTACAGAAATAGGAGCAGCCAACACATGAATGATAGAGACAACTAACCTCTCTACCGGGATGGAAGGGGATTTCAGGTCCACCAGTAACCTCAACAGCAACAACTCCAGCAAGCTGGGACAATACATATAAGAAACCATACGAGAAGACAGATATATAACTGAACGTAGCGATAAGGTTAAGTGATAGCTAACCTGATAGAAATCAGCATATGACAAAGTAGGGAATTGTTCCTTAACAGGCTCGAGAAGTTTAACAGCAATATCAAGACCACTATTAGCAGCATGGCCAAGTTCCGTTGCATGCTTAATTGTTCCAAAAGGACCGCCAGTTTTCGTCTTTTGATCGAATGTACCAGCAGAATGCCATCTGTACAAGCGAATCATACAAATCAAATAACTATAATAACCGCAATGTTCAGAAAGTGACCGAGGCAGCAAGATGCTTACGCGATCCGAAGCATAAGAGGAGCGCAGTGCTTCTCAGCAATGAGACCTCTCAGCTTCCTCCTGCACTTCTCAACCGCTTGCTGATACTCCTGACTCACAGTTGGGTACTTCTTCGTCGTCGTCATTTTAACCCTAATTTCGTACGATTACAAGTACAACACACGTCAAATTGGAATCTTATCAAAATCTGATTGTCTAGAAATTAATACAAACAAGAACACGGGAACGATCGGTGATTAAAATAACAATGCGGATTTCTAACCTTTAGTTGAGGCGAGCAGTAACCGTTTACTAACAGTGCATCGAGAGTTGAGAATATAAAGCCTCGTGGTAACGGATCTGAGCCGTTGGATCTTTCGGATCGTTCGGTGAGGATGGTTTGGAATAGTCATATACAAGTACGGTAGAGCGGGTCATTCGGGTTTTTTATTATAACTAAAAACATATTATGGGCCGTAAAATCCAACACAGGACTTGCATTGGATGTCTCACACTGAATTTCTGATCAACAACATGAAAACGATGGGATTGTCCCCAAAGTACATGTAAATACGGACTCCATAAAAATTGGAAACGAGCGATTTCAAACACGAACATTACCATATCGACGTATGATAGGCCTGGTATGTGTAGTGCGCACAATTTAGCTGAAAAGGGACCATACGGTAATGTTGTGTGTGCGTCCAGCCGTTTGAGACTATGAGAGACAATACACGAAGACGCACTGAAGCATGCTACTTGGACGTTAAACCAATACGTACACAAAGGGATTGCCAGTAAAAAAAGATAATGCCAGTAAAGGTAATGCCGTTTGGTAATTAGTTACTCTATGAATATATGAATATGATTTGTGTGTCCAACTGTCCATAGACCATAGCCATGAATTTACACCACTGAGGCAATTAATTGGAACATTAATTCGCTCCGGCACGCTAGGAGGACTACAGGATCTATCTGGCCTGTACCTCCACGGTCCACTCTGAGGACATGAGAGAATGACAAGACCTACATAGCATCCCTAGTTTTGTGGTTGTAGCTACACTTGTATGACTAGTATTATCATTAGAAATGGAGAAGTGATACACAATGGTAGTAGATAGCAAAAGGAAACAAGTACATTTAGGTACCACTGGCTAACACGGTTGGTTAAGTTCGTGTAAGTTGTAAGAGCCCCAAGTGTTATCTTTTGGTTATCTGGTGGTGCTGATGTACGCAGAAGTCAAATGAAGTTACAATAGGAGTTTGCAGAGAAGATCGACAGAACTTTATTACATCCTGTGTAATGAGCTTCCCTTATCTGGTGAGGTGGAACCTGGCTTCATCTAAAATTGTAGCTAGTTGGGTAATGACGACGGCCCAGTAGATGCCATGAACTGGAACGGTATGTTATGGGGTGGTGTAATGGGAGATGAGAATCCTGATGATGCTGCTGCAGCTGTTGCGTTAGAGAACAGAAGGGCAGGGCCATTTGATATCCAAGCTGAGGTTGTAAACCCTATTGAATGATTCATTAATATGGTCTTCCCTGGTGGTCCATCCTATTGGCACAAAGATACAGAAGTTAGAACAACAGGTAATGATAGATTAACTTGGTGAAACATGTTGTTCCTATCCAGAAATAATCAGACAAAATATGACATGGAACTGCAATAGAAATATGCAAATGATAATTTAAATGCACAATAACATCTTTACCTCACTGTTGTACAATTGTGGATATCCTCCTGTGAAATGTGGAAAGTCTTCACATGTCATAGCTGGACCCTTGGAAAATCCATCCGGGATAGACGAATTCAACACCTGTGTTTAAACAGCAAATCTTAAACATAGCACAGAGCCACAGATGTCTTAGCATATTCTTGAATAAGGACTTGATTTAAAGAACTAAGGATTTCAGTTTTACCCATGTATTGTTACTGAGAGCACTGCATGAACCAACACTGGATTGCATTGGCCCCGACCCTGAGCCATCAACGGCCTTGACTAGAGAAGGGGTAGAAATTCCCAAGCTTAAATCAAGTTCATAATCACATCCTGCAAGTGTGTGCCACAAGTGTGACGTGATCACAAAGATTTAAATCATGGTCTACAGAAAAATAGAGAACATTTACGATCATATTCGTACCTGGGTTACCATCCACAATAAGCTCTTCTTCATATGTACTAGGGTCAAAATTGGTGACAGCTTCCTTTCCGTTACACCTGATAGCCGCCCTGTCATAAGCCCTGCAACAATAAACTCGCAACATGAGTCTAGGGTTGGAAATGAAATACATGAGTGCCAACGAGGTTAAGCCAATACCTTGCAGCTTCTATCTCAGTGTCAAACAGTCCAAGATATATATACCTGTGTGCAGAAAGCATTGTCACCCCCAATTTAAACTTCTAAAGGGCGATATATATCACACTCTGAAAGGATTTACTATACTGAATAAAGCTTAAATCTCAAAATCTGTAAGGATCTGTCTTCTCACTTTTTCCCGAGTAGCTGACCCATTCTAGCCTCCCAACGCCCACATTTGTGCAAAGTTACCCCTCTATACTTTGAACTCCCTCTAGAAAAGCCATTGCTTCTACGGCGAAGGATTTGAACAAATTCTTCCTTGCTAAGGTTCTTTGTCTGTGAAAGTAAGAACAAAATGTAACTTGAATGAAAATGCTACACAGCTCCATTAAAATTATGTATAGACATCATGTCCATACTTAACAAGCCATATGCTGCTTTACATCCTAGAGAACACTTGTAATATTGCTGACCTGTTTCAGATCCTCCTCATAATCACTGATGTTGAAATTGATATCAGCTTCTGTTCCTCGAAACTTTATGGCAGCTCGATCGTAAGCTCTAGAGTCAGTGCAAAACAACTTGAGATTGTATACCATTTCCAAATATCGGTAAGTTTGTTCAAAACACAACAAACTCACCTAGCAGCAGCATGAGCAGTATCAAATCCACCTGATCACCTCAAAAAATCACAAACATTAATCCCACGGCCACAAAGAACACAAAAAATAGCTCAAAATATGTAACAAACCTAGGTAGACTTGTTTCCCACAGTCCCTACAAAAAGACATGGGCAAAAATTATGTTCTGGTAGAAACCGTAGAATAACAAACCACTACCATTCAACAGACCAATCTACATAGACAAACTCCTAAATTACCAGCGGAAAATTGAAGTTTATAGGTTAAGAATTCAACTGAATCACATACCAGATATGTGATTCCCATCTCCCAGTCCTCCTATAAAAAGTCACTCCTCTGTACTGCGAGCTCCTTGACCTCGGCCCTCTCCTACTCTTCTTAGCCACCGGCTGCTGAGGCTGTTGAACAATCTTTATCTCAGGACCATTGCCATAGTTACCAGAGAGATCAATCCAGTTTCTCAATCCCTGTCCTTCAACCACTCCATACATCTCATCCACTTCTCCACTCTCCATCATCGGAAACAACTGCTTAGTCACAACATCACTCCTAACCTCCCCATCGCCTATTGATGCGTCAAAGTAAGCAAACATATCAATAGCGCGAGTCGAGCACGAATCGTCATCCGCTTCTACAACCGTATTAACCACTGATGAAATCGAGTTACCGGACTCATCCATCTTCATCCCGCTGCCTCCAGCAAACTTCTCACCGACGAAAAACCGCGATTCACCGCTACGAGCCGACTCTGACATACCAACGCTTAGGTTCAAATCCAACAGCACATCTCCTTCTCCAGACATCTTCGTCAACTAACCGTTTCAGAAAATCCCCAAGCGGCTGAATCCAAACTCCGTAATCTCACTGTTCAAGCAGATATCAGAATCAGAACTCTTAGCAACTTCAAATACAGAAATCAGTGAAATCAAAAACGCACAACACGCAAACAATGCCTCTGCAGGCTCTGCTACAAGCAAATCAAAGAAACGTCAACGCAAGAATCAAATCAATCCGCTCAATATCAAAGTACAGAAACCAAAACCGTACAAGAAAAAGGAATCTAAACACGCAGAAACTGAAGCGAGAAGAAGAAACGATGATTGATTAAACCAAAAAATCAAATGGTCAAAGCAACGAAGAAACGGTCTAGAAGACGATCGGTGAATAAATCAAGTGAAAAAGGTACGTCGAAGTTGAAAGAATCTCGTAACTGTACCTGAGTCGTAGCAGCATTCGCCGTGCCGGAGAAAAGCTCAACGCCGACCATCGGATTCCATTTTCGGAGAGATGCTAAATGAGACGTTTGACGGAAAAGATCGTTTTTTCAAAGTAATTTTATGATGTGAAATTAACTAAAATGGAATACACGCATAATGCACCACACAGTGAGACAAGGGTATATTCGTCAATATCTTTATGCGTAGTGAAAAGTTGTAGGAATATCAACTTATTAGTAAGATGAAAGGATATGATCTAGTTAATTTTTATCAATCCAATAAACTATATTGGTAATCATCAATCACCAATTTTCGTGTTTTTTGCAAATTTAATCGTCAAATTAATTAAAAATTAACTTTAACTCAACTGTCGAATTAATCTAATAAACGGTCAATATTACTGTCTCAAAAAATTATACGTCTCTCTAAAACTCAACTCCTTACCTACATTTATGATTTTTGCATAAACCATCACGGGAATAAGATTCACTACAGTCTAACAACATTTTACCACCATGCAAAATTATATATCATTTTGTAAAATTTATTCAACACGATGTAGTTTAATTTTTAAAAAATATTAAGACGATATTATTTTGATTTTGGCTTGTTGCACACTGTATTAAATCCAAATCCATCTTTACGTGTTTGGATACATCAAGATGTTAGATATTTTTAGGTCCTAGAAATCACATTGGACCATTGCATTTGTAGCTTAGAAAATACTTAGGACACGATAAACATTTCCCTTCTAACTGATTGTAGCCTGTAGGAACATACGTGTGAAAGTTTTGTTTGCTGAAGTTTGGCTCGTAGGTGAATATTATGCGCAACTGGCAACTACCTATAATTTATCGCATTAGACTCCGTTAGATTTTTATTTTTTAAACATGTATTTCAATTAGTTGGCAGAGCTGTACGGCTAAAACTTTAGAACATTAATGAATCTCCGCCAAACTTGAGATTCTTTTTCCGGATAAAACGACGCCCTACTCGAGTCCGTTACGTGTTTTCCTGCAAAAGATCGGCACGTGCTTTCGTCCGCCCTCAACTTCATCTCAGCACTCCTATTCTGCTATTCAGTTACATTTCATGATACCTATATCTTTCAAATACCAAAACTACCCCTACACATCTTTACAAATCACATTCACACCACTGTAACATTGTACATGTAAATGGTCCTGAAATTGAATTCATTGTTGACAAAAAGGGAATAGCTTTGAGGGTGGTGGACATGTTAGGCAAGTAAATTATATTCAAAAATGGAATTGTAACGATGTTTACATGCCAACAAATAAGTGATGAATTACACGTTATACTAAGAACTAATAATGTTATCTTTTAGGTGACATTCATTGGATTGATTATCGAACATTTCTACATTTGGTACCATGTTTTAGTACTTTGTGAGACGTTCGATGATCGATCTAGCAAATATTTAAGTAACGATGAATTGTGTTGATTATTGTAATGTGTGTAAATTGATGTAAGTAATGATGGAATTGAAGGTAAACAAATGTGTCATTAGATTGGAATAGTATTTAGTTGTTTTCATCGTTTAGTGTCGGCTGGTTGGATATATGATCCGAGATTTCCATTTTTGGGACGTGGAGGCTTAAATTCCGTTCGTTAGTTATTTAATAATATTTTTTCTGTCCCATAATGATTTTTTACTATATTGATTATTTGTCAAGTATAAAATAAATAAAGTGGATGAATATTGACAGATGGAGAAATATAATATATTGGAAGCCAATCGTGAGTAATAAAATTTCATATCAATCTTTAAATATATATTGAATCATGATATAAATCATTTAATGATGACATCAGCGACAACCACATGAACTAATCGAGTGAATAGTTGGCCTTATGCCTTTCATTCACTATCAATGCACAACGATTCCTTAGTCCAAATTCAACTTATTTGAGTAATCAAAACAAGAAATATAACATTTCACAACCTGAGTTTTTGTCCCATAATTGGCTCACAGTTGGTTGAGCTTTTTTACTAAGACCTTATTCTTTGAGTCACTAGGAAAACATATCCAAAAATTTATTGACAACTTCTTTCGGAGGGGAATTTTTGGGAGAAATTATACACATTAAAAATGGACTTTTGTATCATTATCATTTGTTTTATTGATCAAGAACGTAAAGTTTTAATAGGACATAATAACAATATTTAGATGTATTAAAGTATATGTTTTAAATAAATTATGTATAAGTAATTATCGTGAAAACAGGTGTATTATGACATATGAATTATTTATTCAAAAGAATGTCATTTTCATTCTCTTACACTATGACGACACTTTATATTTTAGGACAAATAAATTTATGTGAGACAGAATGATATTATCTCAATCATTGCGTGCTTTGATTGTGCTTCTGACCGAATTTGTTTAACATTTTCAACTTTTTTCATCCCAAAATGGCTTTTGATTTTTTTGGGTAGCCATCAGGCAACTGGATCGCAGTGGAATGCAGGGGACTGGGGAGTTATTACTGAAGTCGTGACAGTAAGTTCTGCTGATCATCCGAATCTTGTTAAATTGATTGGGTGTTGCGTAGCTGAAGATCAGAGACTTTTGATTTATGAATACATGCCTTCAGCTACTTTCAAAATTGACACATTGTGACTGGTCTTGTTGTTGTGACTTCTGAATTTTTGTTTATTATATATAGTGCCTCGACACCTTATAATAAATCTTGATTTTGATAGTTTATTATCTTCTGTACAAGGAGTTAGGTTAGTACAAGTACAGTAATATGCAAGCCAAAGTGTTGGTTGCAACTGTATGAAGATTCTGACGTACATGTTCATAACATAGGAGTCTCTACACAGTACACAGTGAGTGAAAATGTTACGTAACATCTAACAGGGACTAAAATATAATTAGAGAAATATAAAGATTATTATATATGTATTGAGATGAACATCATTTGGGAAAATTAAGCAATGAATTAAAACCTAAACTCCTCACCCCTTCTCCCGTTCTCACCCTCTCCAAACCCTAATTTCTATTCCTCTATTTCTCATCTTTGTTTCATCTATTCCTCATCTACTCTTTCATCTGTTACAGATCTTCATATCTGTATCATTGGTGCTTTCATTGTTTCGAACTCCTCATGGCTGACCATTCATTAAACAACGCAACGGAAGACTACGCAATGACGAAAGTGGAGATTGAAGCCATTCAAAAGCTATCTGAAACACTTGTCAAGAACGGAAAAATGATGGAAGATATACGGATATCCTTGGAAGGAATCAAGCGAAACCTGATTGAAATGAACTCAGCCTACTTATGTCAACCAAAGTCAGATTGTTCTTCAGATTCTCAGTTAGAGGTTGGTTGTGATGAAATTCATTTGGTCACTAACAACAAACCAATGGAAATAGAAGTGGCTGATGATTCAGACTCTAATGGTCAAGTACATTTTGATGATTCAGCCATGTCTTCCGAGGTTAGTAGTGGTTGTGAAATTGACATAGCTGAGGATTCTAATTCGGGGGTTCAAGTAAGTTCTGATCTGATGTTATCTGCACCTTCAGTTTTACTAGACATCACTGCAGATGTTAGACCTTGTGTGATGAATGTCATCAAAGAAAATGGTTTACTGTCGAACATGGATACGGAATATATTGATTCTAAAGTGTTTGTGCTGGCAAGAGGCAACTTGAATCATTTACGCGTACAAACTGTTCGATGTAATGTCTATGAGAGGTTTGTTTTTTCCTTACCCCCTGCAAAGCCTCCGGATCAAATTCTTACCAATGCTTATGTTACTATGATCTCAGTTCCACATTTTGAAGTCACATTAATGCTTCATGAGGAAGCTAATAATGACCAGGAGTTGCTAAGGTCATTGTCGGAATGTAGATATTCATGGGAGCAGTTGGTACAGTTGGTGATTGAATTACTAGAGCAAAAGAATGACAAGGGATCTTGTGAATTCTTTACCCGAAGACGTGACCAAGACATTCTTTACCTTGGGATTTATGATGGATTCATGGCGTCATGGTTAGCAAAACCCTCTTCGTTACCACCCGAACCAGTTAATATGTTTGCTGAATGTCAAAGACTTGGTTTAAAAGTTGGTGAACCTAGTGTAATGGATGAGGAGGGGACTTGGACTGGTAAAGACAAATTTAATAATGAGTTTGAAAATGATTTCAGTGGTACCTTGGACAAGGTGAAGGGTTGGAGCATGCTAGTGTTAGAACCTTTCTTAAGGGGATATGTTGATGCCTTCCGAATGGATTGTGATGCGAAAAATTATATATTAGGAATGTCTTCATTTGTATATATTCTTATCTCTCAACTTGGCACCAAATTTGTTGTTTCTGGATGGGGAATGGTCAGAAGCAGTTAACTTTGATTCGAAAGTCCTTATTGGTCGAGATATGGAGATGCTTTCTAAGGATGCTACTTCCTCACAGTGTACCTGAATTGACTTTCCTCACGGAGTGTTTTCTCTTATTAGAAACGCAAGATTTGATTACGCTTGAAGTTGCACAGGTTGCTTACAAGTATATGGTTGGGGTTCAAGCTTACAACTTAGCTACTTTTTATATTTTATTCCAAGTCTGCAACTTATGTTCTCATCAACCAAGAGCTGTTAAGTACCAGGGAGTGTCAATTCTCATAGGACATTACCAGCAAGAAACTTGGATCCTCATGGGCCTTACAATCATTACTCAACAAGTTCCTTCAAAAATTATTTCCTATATATTGCTGATGGAAGTTTTGCCAGGGGATATAAAGTTGCTTGTTTTGGAATGGCTGCCAATGAACTTTGTGGTTCAACAAGAAGAGTCGATGCATATTCACAGTACTGTATCCTTTTGATGTGTTTCGGAGTGAGATGTTGCTGTTCAGTGGGAAGACCGAACGTCATATCTTGATTCAGAGACAACATTTTTCATCACATGAGAATTTTTGGGTATTGTTTCTACATTTGAGATCATTTTGGCGTATCAACCTTGAGGACAAGGTTGTTTCGAAGCAGGGAGGAATGTTACGTAACATCTAACAGGGACTAAAATATAATTAGAGAAATATAAAGATTATTATATATGTATTGAGATGAACATCATTTGGGAAAATTAAGCAATGAATTAAAACCTAAACTCCTCATCCCTTCTCCCGTTCTCACCCTCTCCAAACCCTAATTTCTATTCCTCTATTTCTCATCTTTGTTTCATCTATTCCTCATCTACTCTTTCATCTGTTACAGATCTTCATATCTGTATCATTGGTGCTTTCATTGATTCGAACTCCTCATGGCTGACCATTCATTAAATAACGCAACGGAAGACTACGCAATGACGGAAAGTGGAGATTGAAGCCATTCAAAAGCTATCTGAAACACTTGTCAAGAACGGAAAAATGATGGAAGATATACGGATATCCTTGGAAGGAATCAAGCGAAACCTGATTGAAATGAACTCAGCCTACTTATGTCAACCAAAGTCAGATTGTTCTTCAGATTCTCAGTTAGAGGTTGGTTGTGATGAAATTCATTTGGTCACTAACAACAAACCAATGGAAATAGAAGTGGCTGATGATTCAGACTCTAATGGTCAAGTACATTTTGATGATTCAGCCATGTCTTCCGAGGTTAGTAGTGGTTGTGAAATTGACATAGCTGAGGATTCTAATTCGGGGGTTCAAGTAAGTTCTGATCTGATGTTATCTGCACCTTCAGTTTTACTAGACATCACTGCAGATGTTAGACCTTGTGTGATGAATGTCATCAAAGAAAATGGTTTACTGTCGAACATGGATACGGAATATATTGATTCTAAAGTGTTTGTGCTGGCAAGAGGCAACTTGAATCATTTACGCGTACAAACTGTTCGATGTAATGTCTATGAGAGGTTTGTTTTTTCCTTACCCCCTGCAAAGCCTCCGGATCAAATTCTTACCAATGCTTATGTTACTATGATCTCAGTTCCACATTTTGAAGTCACATTAATGCTTCATGAGGAAGCTAATAATGACCAGGAGTTGCTAAGGTCATTGTCGGAATGTAGATATTCATGGGAGCAGTTGGTACAGTTGGTGATTGAATTACTAGAGCAAAAGAATGACAAGGGATCTTGTGAATTCTTTACCCGAAGACGTGACCAAGACATTCTTTACCTTGGGATTTATGATGGATTCATGGCATCATGGTTAGCAAAACCCTCTTCGTTACCACCCGAACCAGTTAATATGTTTGCTGAATGTCAAAGATTTGGTTTAAAAGTTGGTGAACCTAGTGTAATGGATGAGGAGGGGACTTGGACTGGTAAAGACAAATTTAATAATGAGTTTGAAAATGATTTCAGTGGTACCTTGGACAAGGTGAAGGGTTGGAGCATGCTAGTGTTAGAACCTTTCTTAAGGGGATATGTTGATGCCTTCCGAATGGATTGTGATGCGAAAAAATTAATTATTAGGAATGTCTTCATTTGTATATATTCTTATCTCTCAACTTGGCACCAAATTTGTTGTTTCTGGATGGGGAATGGTCAGAAGCAGTTAACTTTGATTCGAAAGTCCTTATTGGTCGAGATATGGAGATGCTTTCTAAGGATGCTACTTCCTCACAGTGTACCTGAATTGACTTTCCTCACGGAGTGTTTTCTCTTATTAGAAACGCAAGATTTGATTACGCTTGAAGTTGCACAGGTTGCTTACAAGTATATGGTTGGGGTTCAAGCTTACAACTTAGCTACTTTTTATATTTTATTCCAAGTCTGCAACTTATGTTCTCATCAACCAAGAGCTGTTAAGTACCAGGGAGTGTCAATTCTCATAGGACATTACCAGCAAGAAACTTGGATCCTCATGGGCCTTACAATCATTACTCAACAAGTTCCTTCAAAAATTATTTCCTATATATTGCTGATGGAAGTTTTGCCAGGGGATATAAAGTTGCTTGTTTTGGAATGGCTGCCAATGAACTTTGTGGTTCAACAAGAAGAGTCGATGCATATTCACAGTACTGTGTATCCTTTTGATGTGTTTCGGAGTGAGATGTTGCTGTTCAGTGGGAAGACCGAACGTCATATCTTGATTCAGAGACAACATTTTTCATCACATGAGAATTTTTGGGTATTGTTTCTACATTTGAGATCATTTTGGCGTATCAACCTTGAGGACAAGGTTGTTTCGAAGCAGGGAGGAATGTTACGTAACATCTAACAGGGACTAAAATATAATTAGAGAAATATAAAGATTATTATATATGTATTGAGATGAACATCATTTGGGAAAATTAAGCAATGAATTAAAACCTAAACTCCTCATCCCTTCTCCCGTTCTCACACTCTCCAAACCCTAATTTCTATTCCTCTATTTCTCATCTTTGTTTCATCTATTCCTCATCTACTCTTTCATCTGTTACAGATCTTCATATCTGTATCATTGGTGCTTTCATTGATTCGAACTCCTCATGGCTGACCATTCATTAAATAACGCAGCGGAAGACTACGCAATGACGAAAGTGGAGATTGAAGCCATTCAAAAGCTATCTGAAACACTTGTCAAGAACGGAAAAATGATGGAAGATATACGGATATCCTTGGAAGGAATCAAGCGAAACCTGATTGAAATGAACTCAGCCTACTTATGTCAACCAAAGTCAGATTGTTCTTCAGATTCTCAGTTAGAGGTTGGTTGTGATGAAATTCATTTGGTCACTAACAACAAACCAATGGAAATAGAAGTGGCTGATGATTCAGACTCTAATGGTCAAGTACATTTTGATGATTCAGCCATGTCTTCCGAGGTTAGTAGTGGTTGTGAAATTGACATAGCTGAGGATTCTAATTCGGGGGTTCAAGTAAGTTCTGATCTGATGTTATCTGCACCTTCAGTTTTACTAGACATCACTGCAGATGTTAGACCTTGTGTGATGAATGTCATCAAAGAAAATGGTTTACTGTCGAACATGGATACGGAATATATTGATTCTAAAGTGTTTGTGCTGGCAAGAGGCAACTTGAATCATTTACGCGTACAAACTGTTCGATGTAATGTCTATGAGAGGTTTGTTTTTTCCTTACCCCCTGCAAAGCCTCCGGATCAAATTCTTACCAATGCTTATGTTACTATGATCTCAGTTCCACATTTTGAAGTCACATTAATGCTTCATGAGGAAGCTAATAATGACCAGGAGTTGCTAAGGTCATTGTCGGAATGTAGATATTCATGGGAGCAGTTGGTACAGTTGGTGATTGAATTACTAGAGCAAAAGAATGACAAGGGATCTTGTGAATTCTTTACCCGAAGACGTGACCAAGACATTCTTTACCTTGGGATTTATGATGGATTCATGGCATCATGGTTAGCAAAACCCTCTTCGTTACCACCCGAACCAGTTAATATGTTTGCTGAATGTCAAAGATTTGGTTTAAAAGTTGGTGAACCTAGTGTAATGGATGAGGAGGGGACTTGGACTGGTAAAGACAAATTTAATAATGAGTTTGAAAATGATTTCAGTGGTACCTTGGACAAGGTGAAGGGTTGGAGCATGCTAGTGTTAGAACCTTTCTTAAGGGGATATGTTGATGCCTTCCGAATGGATTGTGATGCGAAAAATTATATTATTAGGAATGTCTTCATTTGTATATATTCTTATCTCTCAACTTGGCACCAAATTTGTTGTTTCTGGATGGGGAATGGTCAGAAGCAGTTAACTTTGATTCGAAAGTCCTTATTGGTCGAGATATGGAGATGCTTTCTAAGGATGCTACTTCCTCACAGTGTACCTGAATTGACTTTCCTCACGGAGTGTTTTCTCTTATTAGAAACGCAAGATTTGATTACGCTTGAAGTTGCACAGGTTGCTTACAAGTATATGGTTGGGGTTCAAGCTTACAACTTAGCTACTTTTTATATTTTATTCCAAGTCTGCAACTTATGTTCTCATCAACCAAGAGCTGTTAAGTACCAGGGAGTGTCAATTCTCATAGGACATTACCAGCAAGAAACTTGGATCCTCATGGGCCTTACAATCATTACTCAACAAGTTCCTTCAAAAATTGTTTCCTATATATTGCTGATGGAAGTTTTGCCAGGGGATATAAAGTTGCTTTTTTGGAATGGCTGCCAATGAACTTTGTGGTTCAACAAGAAGAGTCGATGCATATTCACAGTACTGTGTATCCTTTTGATGTGTTTCGGAGTGAGATGTTGCTGTTCAGTGGGAAGACCGAACGTCATATCTTGATTCAGAGACAACATTTTTCATCACATGAGAATTTTTGGGTATTGTTTCTACATTTGAGATCATTTTGGCGTATCAACCTTGAGGACAAGGTTGTTTCGAAGCAGGGAGGAATGTTACGTAACATCTAACAGGGACTAAAATATAATTAGAGAAATATAAAGATTATTATATATGTATTGAGATGAACATCATTTGGGAAAATTAAGCAATGAATTAAAACCTAAACTCCTCATCCCTTCTCCCGTTCTCACCCTCTCCAAACCCTAATTTCTATTCCTCTATTTCTCATCTTTGTTTCATCTATTCCTCATCTACTCTTTCATCTGTTACAGATCTTCATATCTGTATCAGAAAACAGTTTTATTTTGTAGAAGGAATTAATTCACAAGTATTGGTTTTAGGAATACTAAGACCATTGATATTGCACTCATTTGTAAAAGTTCAGACGATCTCTACTAAGCCGGTGACACTGTGACACTCACCACAATGACTAAACATGCGGACCATTTCGTTAGTTGATTATTATGTGGAGAGCATCGTACATGTTAACCGCCAATCTGACTGTGTCCAGTGAACTTGCAGTGTTACTTTTTGTATGTTATCTCAGCGCCCAACTATGATAAGTCAAGTTGGGTTCTGGCCCAGTCCCATGCATACAACTAGTGTAGTTGAAATCGATGGATGATGGTGAATTTTACAAGTAGCGTTTGATTCAAGAATGGTATTGCAATGCAAATGGGACTACTATGTGCACTTTCATCTCAAAAAGGTCAATCTTTCAATATAAAGTGGACTCCTGCCAACAACAAAGAGCCGTCCACTCATCAAATTCATTCATATACATTCACTATATCACATTTTAATCTGATCATCTCAAGCTCTCTTTAATTTTTCCACGCACAAAAGAAAGTGGGAAAAAGGCCTCTATATCTTATCTTGTACTAAAAGAACCATCAAACAATATAAGCAACAGTCTCCCTTCACCACATCTCAGCCGTCCATCTGGTAGCGAGATTAATCACCTCTTGCCACGTGGCACACATGTGCATGTTATATAAGCATCGATCCGCAACGATTAATATGAAAGTCCATAACCAACGAAAGGGTAGGGCTAGGGCCGAGGGAGGAATATATTATATATGATGGCGTCCATCTGCTCCAAGAAGGCCGTAGACGACGTCGTTCTGTATGATCCGGCAGTGCAGACAAGATACGTGAATCTCAAAAAATGGGCAGAGTCGGATGCAGAGTTTGTAAAGAGGGTGACAAACGGAGTGCACAAGTTGCCGCATCCGACAGTGGTGGACAGTGTCTCATGCAGACAAATGTATCTAAGAAGCTACACATTTTCCAAGAAAAAAGAAACCATGCAGGAGAAAACGAAGAAGTGTTTTAACAAGGTCAAGGAACAAGTTGTGATGTACACAAAAAAGATCACAAATATTAAAAGCGAGGAAGAGAAGGATGAAGAGAAGGAAAAGAAGAAAATGTCTTCGGCTTTGGCCGCGTTGTCAACGTTTAGATACTTTAAGAAGAGGCTTATGGAGGAGAGGAAGATGATGACGAAGAAGGGTAAGAGGAGAGCACCGTGCCGGAGGTTGGGTGGTGGGTTTTGTATAAGGAGGTTGGCGTGCGTGAGGAGGGTAAGAGAAGTGTCTTGTAGGGTTTTATTGTTCTTGTTTAGGAGGCTGCTGAACTGTTCAACAAAAGTTGATGTGGTCGCTTGAAATAATTCATGCTTCACTGGTTTAACACATTTGTGTTGCTATCATTCTGGTTTAACATGGTTTGATAGTTAGCCACTCGATTTCTGATCTTAATTAAAAAAATGATAAAATATCTTGTCAGATCGGAGCCAATGTTGAAACAAACTCTTGTGTAATAATTGGATTTGCCAAAGGTTGAGCCATTACTGACCTCATAATCAGATACCAAAATGCTGACCACACGCATTCATCCACTTAACAATCCTTTCTTACATCAAATAGTTGAAGATAAACTCAACTCATCCTCAATAAAAATTCTCACACAAATTAAGTTCTACGGTGCAGTATGAAGTTTAGCATGGACATCTTCTGCTCCTCTCCAGCATCAACTAACGTAAGATCCGGCAAAAGCCAAGACAACCATCTTCCCCACGGACGTAAAGGCCTAAGGAGAAACAGGGCAAACATCGATGAAACTCAGAAAGGTCAAGAATGGTGTAACAATACCTCTAATGGAAGCATAACTCCAAAATTGCTCCGTATGCTCTCCGCGCCATTTAGTTCATCACCTGACCTTGCTCTCACTTTCAAACCTACAAACAAAAGTGATTATAAGCAGCTACACAAGCAGCAGCAGAGTGGTATAAAATCTAGCAGCAGGAGACAACTGATGAGGAGTAGTTCAACTGATGAAGGTGCAGAACATCTTCAACTCGATGAGAGGCGATATATTGACAATAATGAATGCTCAAAGTCTATCATTAGTAATAAGGGATCTACTGCAATGTTGGTAGGGAGGAGTAGAAGTAGCAGACACCCACATCAACCTCTTACAATGATCACTAGGTCATCTTGTGCTCAGACTCAGACTGATCCTCCCGAGCAGCTAAAGCGTTCATGTTCTTCACTTTCATCGGCCAATCTCCGTTCCACTGATCATAAGGTCAGTAACAATATTCACAGCTTGCTAGGCTTGTTAATTATCTAGTGACATTAGAAACTTGAGTTAATTATTCTTGTGATCTTGAAGGTTGTGGATTTGTGGGTGTCATTGCATTGCAAAGGATGTGAAGCCAAAGTCAGAAAACACATCTCCAAAATGGCAGAAGTGAAATCATTTAGCTCGGACTTGGCTACCAAGAGAGTCACAATCATCAGTAGCATGAATCCACATGAGTTGCTTGCAAGTGTTTCAACAGTCAAGTATGCTCAGTTCTGGCCTGCCACTTCCTCAGGCACGTCAAAACTCACGTAATGGTCCAAGCCCAAATCGAAGCCTTGACAAATGGGCCCAATACATATGGTTACGTGCAGTGCATGGGAGATTCAATTGATTTAAGCTATAAAAGGAAACCAACCAGCAATAAGTCAAACAATTATTGCTGTATAAGACGACAAACATTGATCAATGAAATGGGGTCTGTTACATGCATGCCGGATTCCCATTCTAGAGAAGCTAAAAGATAAGATCATAAGAACACAAAGCAGAGACAATGGAGTTGATACTGTTAGGTTTGAAAATGTCGTTGACCGTTAGGACGTTATCGATTTTTAATTTGGTGTTATGCATGTTTGATCTAGATCTAATTCTACATTTGTATAGATAAGTTTTTTTGTTTTATTTACATGGACAATATCAAGCAGCATCTCGCCGACCATGTGGGCCGAAGATTATTAACTTAATCAAAGAGATAATCTTCTTTTCCGACCTTGGATTAATGTAATCATAGATTGTTCTAGAAATTAATATTAAATTTCCAAAACCCAAAATGTCTTAGCCATCACCTCTCAGCTTGTAGTATTGTTATTAGATATCACAAAAAACTCTAAGGGAAATTGGTGATACGAAAGAGTTAAAATGTTTGCACAATGAGTATCAGTTTAGTAATTAATTATTCGATCGCTTATCTCAAAAATCGATGATTCAAACACTTTCAGAAAATTTAGATCTCGCTGAAGTGGTACTGTACTACTTACTCGTCGCCTACCATACCTCCTTAATTTTCAATTCCCTATCACCAGCTCATGCACCCTTCTTCTTTTTCGAATAAACAAAGTGATCATTTGGTCCCTAGCTATGATAGATGCAGTAGTACCAAGCTCAATAATTTCAATGTTTTTGCACCACAACTTTGTACTACTCTAATGTCCCAATCCACCATAATGTTCACAATCAGTCCCTACCATTGTTTTTTCATGACATGATTATTTCGAGTTATCAAAATTGTGATGACAACATTATAAACAATAATGCACCAAACCTTAACCGGGTCTACTTAACGCAATGGTCGGTCTTGTCCAGCCAAACTCAGCCTCATATTCTCACGTCCGACTTCAATTTTGCAATCTCGTGGGGTCCCCCTTGCCGATCTCAAATTAATCATCAACAGTTGGGGTCGGTTTTCTTGACATGTTTTCATCACAACCGAGGACTCGATTCCTTCTAAGCCGTACACGTGGCGAGATCCTAACCATTTGGAGGCAGAGAGTGATCAAGTGGCCGCTTTGCTGTCTTTCATGTTGCTATTTGAGCAGGAGCACATGTTTGGAAAACTTGCATGTAACCGGCTGTAGCCGGTTTTTATTTAGTAATATTCGAAGTTGTGTACTAAGGCTATAAAAACGTAGTGTGACAATACTAAAAATCACTCAAACAAAACACGACACAAACCAATCAAGCTCACTTAAAAGTCTAGTGATTTCAAGAGCTTGAAAAATGCCAATTTCAAGAATTGCATTAGGCCATCACAGTGAGGCTGCAAAGCCAGATGCACTCAGAGCAGCTCTTGCCGAGTTCATCTCGGTCCTCATTTCGTCTTTGCCGGTGAAGGCTCCGGAATGGCCTTCAGTAAGTGTTCAAATGCTCAATCATTATGCATTGTACATTGTTGTGATCTAGTGAATTTTGACTTAACTACTTGATTTGAATTTTGATAGATAAGTTGACTGATGATGGATCAAGCACTCCTGCTGGACTTGTTGCGGCCGCATTGGCTCATGCATTTGCCTTATTCGTAGCTGTCTCAATTGCTGCTAACATCTCCGGCGGACATGTCAACCCTGCCGTGACATTCGGTGCTTTTATCGGTGGACACATTTCATTCGTTAGAACCATTTTGTACTGGATTGCTCAACTTCTAGGCTCTGTTGTCGCTTGCTTGCTTCTCAAGTTTTCCACCGGCGGACTGGTACTTAACCAACACTTAAACATTTTCAAAAATCAAATCAATAAATTATTCTCTGAAGCTCATAGAGTTTATTGATCCTATTTTTGTAGACAACATCAGCATTCTCTCTATCGGCCGATGTAACGGTCTGGAACGCTTTCGTATTCGAAATAGTGATGACATTTGGACTAGTGTACACAGTTTACGCCACAGCTATTGATGCCAAGAATGGAAACATTGGCATCATTGCCCCAATTGCGATCGGTTTCATTGTTGGTGCTAACATTTTGGCTGGTGGAGCTTTCGATGGTGCTTCGATGAACCCTGCAGTGTCATTCGGCCCAGCAGTTGTCAGCTGGACATGGACAAATCACTGGGTTTACTGGGCAGGTCCGTTTGTTGGTGCTGCCATTGCTGCAGTTGTGTATGAAGTCATCTTCACTACCACTCCGGCCACTCATGAACAACTCCCTACAACTGATTACTAAAAAATTGATGATTTGTTAGCAGTTGAGTTGAGTTTGATGTTCTGTTTTTCATTTTTTGTCCTTTCCATTTGCATTTGTGATATCATTGTCAGTCCAATGACGTTTTAATTTGTATTGCAAATTATGAAATTGAATCAGTTGAGTTGTTGATTTATATGCCATTACGATTTTTAAAACTTAAAATGACATTATTGGAATTTGAACTCTAATTTTTGTCAATCTTACGGTATTGATAACCCCAATTCTTAACGTGTTTTTTTGCAAATTTAATTATCCATTTAACTAAAAACTAACTTTACCTTCAATCGTCAAATTAATTTAATGAACGCTTAATAGGTAGGTTCAGTTTTATATGAAACGTAGCGTTTTGTGTTCAATATCTATGAAACGACGACGCAGCGTGTGTTGCCGACTGCGATGTGGATAAGGGTAGTAAGCGCGGGACAAAAAGCAAAGTCAGAGTTGCTACTGGCGAACAGAGTTTGACTTTTCACTTTCGGAGATGGGATTGTGAATCCGTAATTGCCGGAGTTGATCGGATCTCGGAATTGGTTAATTTCCGGTGGCGACGGGTTAGGGTTTCTAATATCCAGTGGATGAAAATGTTAGACAATTCAGGTATTGTACGATTAAACCCTAATTTTTCTGAGTAGATTTTTATTACTTGCTAATGCGCACAATCGTCTTGATCCGAGTTTATTTCAATTACTAAGTTATTATAGTTTAACTTTCTGGTTGGAATTTGTGCCTTGTGTTTAATCATTAGGAGATTGATTGTTTAGGTTACTTAATTGGTAGTTCTGTTACATGTGGAAGAACATAACATAACACAAATGCACAATTATGTGAATGGAGCTCTGGCTGATTCCAACTTTAGTTTAGATATTTATTGTGATTAGCGTGGTGCTTAAAATCTGTTAGTGTTATAAAACAAAAAGAATGTTCATTTAGTTGGTGTTTTAAAATTAGTGCTTTTAGACTTTAGTGGTGGAATAGCACAACATGCATTAAACAAGTTGATCGTCTACGTTCTGTCTCTTCTTGGTGTTGGCACTTTGCTTAAGATGATTATGGAAAACATCTGAAAGTTAATTTTAGTAGAATGAACCATGAAATTTCTTAAACTGATGTGTTAGCAAATGAGTAACTGTAGCAGAAAGTTTAGAACGCTAGGATACGATAGATAGTGATCGCGGATGGGGGTCAAGAAAATTGCACAAAGTAGAAAGTTATGGACAGTATACTAATCTGAACTAATTTATTTATTGAATGTCTGATGAGCCAGCTAAGTTAGATCTCCTGGTGTCACAGAAACCTTGAAAATAGTTGTTTGTAGGCTGTGGGATCTTGTTGTCATCTTCATTCATTTTCCATATTGAGTCTGGGCAGTAATTCCATGGTGAGACCAAAGCAGTGCAAGAGTAACTGCATAACCCTCCGTCGTAACCATCATTTATTGGGGTGATTGTGTCTTTTGACATGTCAATATCTTTCCATATGTCATCCATATACACACGGTCACCTTCATTTGTTGGCATCTTCCCAGTAACTTTTGCAGTAGTGATCCCACTCGTATCATAAAAGCTTTCTTTTCCGCTATCAGATAGTGAATGTTGCGTATGGTTACTGGATGATGAGGAAGAATCGGAAAATGTCCTTGATGGACAATTCACTCGCTTTCTCTCTTGAGCTTTTTTCCTCATGTGTGTTCTCCAGTAATTCTTGATCTCATTATCTGTTCTTCCTGGTAGTTGCCTCGCAATTCTTGACCATCTGCATGAAAATGATTGTTCATGTTAGTCAATCACAGGCATTTACTATGTACCAAATTGGTATTCATAGTAAAAATTCATTCTTTGGTTGAAATATAAGATTTTTTCACATAGGAGAAAGATACCTAAATCATCATTTTGTATCATAAAAATCAGGGTGCCATTAGCAAAGGTAAAAGAGTAGTAAACTTCAATAATCCCCTTATGAGAAACAGGCAAAATATGATATTATTCCACATAGTTAAGGGTCAGGGCCTCAATAGCAATAGTAAAACAAGTTGGCCAGCTACAGAAAAAGATTTTTCAAAAACACTGAAACACAACTTTAAAATGAGAACTTGTACCTGTTTCCCCATTTTGTATGGAGTTCGAGCACAAGCCTCTCTTCCGTGGATGTCATTTTCCCTCTTTTGAGACTTGGGTGAAGATAATTTACCCAACGTAGCCTGCAACTCTTTCCTGTTCTATTTAAACCTACAAAGCACATGAGATTAATGGCAGCTCTTTTCATAATACTACCAATCCTCATAATGGCCTACCTAGAACTTGTCTCCCTCCACCTTCAAACCTGAAACTTTCGCTATGAAATCCCATCGGCGATCTCCAAACAAGCCTACAACGTTCGCCAGAAGAAAGTCCTCTTCTTCGGTCCATGGCCCCTTTCTTGTATCTTCTTGCGTCATATTGGCTTCTTTGTCTTTTGTTTCTTCAATCCAAACAATACATGCAGCTTTTGGTTGATGCCTCTCTTTATATAGACATAGTTCCTTAGCTTAGATTTTTAGGGATGATAATGTAATTATTACAAGTCTTATCTGGAACCTTCATTATACAAGTGGTACGCGCATGCTTATCATCATATAACCAAAGGTTCATATCTGTGACGTGAGCCATTGTTTTAAAATTTTATTGGATGGTATAGTTTTCCCAACATTACATATGTACAGTATTTGTTTTCATTGAACGGTATCCACTATTTATGAAATATATTCATGTGGGAGTCACAATCTCTTTAACTTCTCTGTTCAAATTTTTATGCAGGTGGGAGATTTATCATTTCTCAACTAGTAGGGATAATGTTTTCATTACAATAACATAAAGACAGTGGATGATACTGTGGTATAGTTCAAAAAGTGACGGCTGTAAAGGTAAATATAATAAACTATGATTTTTGAGGTTTCGTTTGGATGTTACACAATGAGGCAACTGTTGTTGTTAGTTGCCCCCATCAAATTAAGGTAACAAAGGCGACTCTTCAATCTTGGAAAAGGCGAGAGTTTTAACTGCAAGCTTATTAAATGATTAAATGATTAGTCATGCAATTTAGAAAAGAAATGTGTATAGTACCTTCAAGATTCATATAAGATCTCAATAGAAAGGTACTTGATTAGTGTAGCGATGTTTATACAATTATGCTTTCTCTATATGGACATAATATTCACATCCCTGTGTGCGATATAATGAAGTTATATTATGGAGGTTTTAATTGAACTGATGCATCTGATAAACCTGCTAGCCAAAACTCCAAACTTAAGCTAACTTTGTTTTCAAAACATCAAGTGATGACATCAAAGATGTTTTAAAATTTCTGATCGAGTAATCTAAAGACCTACTGTTTAGTTTAAGCTAATCGATGCAAGGCAAAGTGTTTTATAGTTAATAAATTGTTTATACGTTTATATCTTTTTTCGTACCTGTCTGCCACTATATGTTTTTCACAGTCCCTCTAATGAGTAAACTTGACTTGTATTTAGCAACGGATCATGAAAATGTTGTCCTATTTGAATAGTTTGCACAAGGGGTTTCCCTATCTTGTTTGTAGAAAATGTTGCAAGTGCTACGATAGCATCATTAATTACTGAGAACTGAATCGAGTGTAAATTGTAATGAGTATAACCTCATTTTATTAATTGCAAATTGAATATCTAACCGGTACTGTCCCCTAGTACTGTGATGAAGTGATGATGACTTTTGTCCTGTTATGCTTAGTGATGTCTCAATTTAAACGAATTTTCTCTTCAGTTTTTTTCTCTGTTGAATTTTTGCAGTGATGTGTGTGAAAGAGCGAGTAACCCATAGAGATAACAGAAAGAGATTTCTTCTGAAGCATCATTCCAAGGGAGAAAGGTACTAGCCTAAAAATATCAATTGCATAAAGTTGTAAGTATGGCTCCTTGCCTTGTGGGCTTGATTAGTGGTGTCAGGATAGAAAGGATAGTCATAAAGATGAGCCACTATGATTTGTTTATCACTAATTCGTTGCCCACCCCACTTAATTTATCAGATATTATCAGTATAAGACACAGTAGGTAGTTAGTAGTTTGCGCAAATATATTGTTTGATTATGTCCAAAGTACGTGTATTTAAATATGCATTTGAGTGGTATAACAACCATCATTGTTGTTTTCTGTTTATATTGAAGCTGCATGCTGTTTATGGGGTCGATATTTTCTGTCTGCAATGCTGTTGCTACTTTATGGGTATCTTGTATGTAATCAGCCACAGACTAGCAAAAATGAATTGAATGCTGCACAGAGAGGAAAGGCAAGTTTGTTATTAGTAATGGGCACGCTTCATAAAATTATTTGAGTATTTTATTTAGTTTTGTGATTTAAGGTATATAAGGTTCATGAATATAGCCTGATAATATTTGATCAAATATATGTACTTTATTTCTCTTTTCGGTGATAAACTAACATTAAGACTCCACCCAGGAATACAAGTAGTTTTCTCCTTTCAATATGGCCTGTGCGTTCCATTTTACATCAGTGGTTGGTTTGTATAAGGAGAAGTAATAAAACCTATCAAAGTGACAAAGTGACTCCTCATATTTAGTAGGTTGGAGACTGGCTGATGGCTCATTGTTTGGAAAAACTAATGCTTAGTGATAAAATTGCATGCTACTTTTAGGAATGTTGATGATTATATTTTGTAATTTTGTACTTAGATATCTTTTGAGCTGAGTTTGACAACGCGCTGATGTATCATGTTCTCAGAAAACTGGTGACGAGTCGAAGGAAAAATAAATTACATCCACTATGATGGCATTTAGTAAGTAAGGTAAATTTAACAATGTCTTTGTTTGTTTTTATCCCCCTGCACTTTATATGAATCCGTATTGATTAAAATGTGGCGTCTGTAACATCCCATATCGGCTAGAATGAGAATGAAAGCTAGTTAGATAAGTCTTTATGACTTTGGTGGCATGTGGTTTGGGCAGGCTAGATCGTTATTCTACCACTAATTGTAAATCTAACAAGTAGCAAGGCAGATAATTACTCATCCAGACTATTATTGAGATTTATGTATTTTGGAAACAGACAAATAAGTCAAAAGATGGATTGAGTGGAGGTGTCAAGATGTGATGCATCACTTGAAAAGAGGAGGGGTCCTAGTGGCCATCAGCACTCCTTTAGTTGGACTTTTAGATGTGGTGCTTCACTTCTTTAAAATGATAAAGTGCTTATATTTGAGAAAAACCCTAATGGTGCACTTAAAGTCTACATCTCTTGTCCACATTCAGTATTTGAAGTTGCCGATAGCCATGGTAAGTGATCGCGAATGTGTCAGACTGTTTTATATGCTATCATTTTCTCACTATCAATTTGTTTGCAGAATGTTTCCTCTATGGTAGAGTGGCATATGTGAAGTTTATATTTACTTTCACCCACTGAGAAACTATTATCATTAACCACTATGAGAAAACTTTATGTATGATCATCCTCAATTTGAGATTATTACTTGAAGCTTTACAGATGATTGATTTTAATTTGAGAAGCTGATCATAATGATGTGATTTGTAGGTTCACGTTGTTGACTACCCTGAGCGAAGCGTTTAAAGTTCGTTGAGGACTTTGATCAGGACCTTTCATGACCTTCTCCTCTGGTACCAAATGACAGGCATACTTCAGCCTTCAATTTTTTTCTGAAAACCAGGCCCATCAGAATGGTAGTCCTGGCCTTTCTGTGAAATAATGTCCTGACCACAAATTAGACCTCTATCCAGGTAAATGAGACATCCAAATTGAAGCCCATGATAGTTTGTGTATATACCACAGAAACCCAGTTTATATTCAAAATTGAACTGTTATATTGTGGATCTTGTAAGGTATAACTTGTTTGAAGTGCCAGGGTATCTATAAAGCGGAACTATTTTTTTCTCTTTTTATGTCTAACATAAATAACTTTAAATAGTGTTTCCATGAAAAATGAAACTGCTACAAGGGTCAATATATGCGTATGCCTGTTCCATGTGCAACTTTTTCTGGAAAACCAAATATCCGACACATCTTTTACCATGTATTCAGCAAAAAACATACCTCTGAATATTTACTTTTTGTTGTTGCTAGTGAATGTTTTTTGAGCCCAAGCTGTTATAATCAATTAGATTTTTGTTTTGTTCAGGTAACCTGGCTAGGAAAAAATCAAGCAAAGGGGGTTCTAGTGCTTATTTCTCACGCTGTAAACCATGGTTTGTAGCATACAGAACAATGTGTTTTGGTCTCGAAGAGGAACTACCTGAGAAGAAAATTGTTCAGAGGTATGTTATGTTGTTATTTTAATACACTTCATTTCTTTCAAAGGTAATAATATAACTAAGTTAGTAACCTTTTGGCTGCAATGCTAAGTCTTAATTCACTAACTTCAAATCAGATTCAAATGCATCTTACATTACATATAGGAAATTCAAACTCTTATCTACATGATCATTTTTTAAAACATATAAGGGTTACAAACAGTAACATTTATCCACTGTATTACTAATTTTTCTAGTGCAACTTCCACATTAATATCCCTTGTAAGTGCACGACTCATTGCAAAAAATGTCCAGGCAAAATATGCCCTCGAGGATGTAAGATGTGTTTAGCTCTTTACATGATTGTGTGTTTTATTTATTTGAGATTATGTTTTTACATTGGAAGTTGTGTGGGACGGCAACAAGAATGATTCCCGCAACTATTCTACGAAATATATGTACTCCCATGAAGAGATCACATTTAAAATCAAATTGAGAATTTCGGGGGCTCTGTTCTTCATTGTTAGGCTCGAGCCTGAATACAACAGACGAGGGACAATGATGTTTATTTATTGATATAAACATCACATTTTCACATGGCTTAATATAATTCAAGCAAAACCAGTGGAAATGAAACATGTTCTAGACATAAAATCAAATTTGTATTTTTAAAATGGCTCTTTTAATTTGGTTTTTTGTTTGCAATTCTGTTTGTTAACTGTGGGCATCATTTATAGCTTATCTGTATTGTTGTAATGGCCATGGATTGTACCTTGCCCAGTTTCAGCTAGTAGGCATGCACATCACAGTTAAGATGCAGCAGCGAAGTGCTCAACTGTTAACATCGGAGATGGAATGGAATGGCCTAAACAGTTTTATGGTATTTGAAATTTTATATATTGCATACATGTAGCATAATTTTTTGCTCACTAAGTAATCCCTAAACCCTTCATTTGTGATGATCTTGATGCTACCGGCCAGTTTTCAAAATCTAATAGGATGTGAGCAAGGACGCAGACGCCTGACATTCCGTGTGGCAAAATGGGTGATGATCTTCATTTGTGGAAACACCTAAATCAGGTCTGTCCTTAAGCTCATCCAAAAGTGGCTTCGACCCGTCCGTGCTGTTAAGTATTCTGAATTTTGTTGATGAGTCTAAATTGCTTGAAGCTGTATTCTCTTTGTGACATGTTTCAGTGTGCCGAATCCATTCCAAGTTGTCAGTTTCTTCTTGCCTCAGTTGTGGCACATGACCAGTTTGTTTCATTTCAATTAATGAGTTATTATTTTCAGGATCATGATAGCTCATTCCTAAAGCTCCGAATACTCCGTGATCTGGCACAGGGTCACCAAAGCTCCCAAATCCTTGTATTCCTCGAGTAACCTTCCTAGCTCGATCCCTCTCTTGTTTAAGCAGTGGACGATTCTCCAGCAAGCCTAATATCCTCTCAGATTTTTTTCTAACAGCAAGTCCCCAATTGAATCTGCAGCGCCAGGAAAGGGTATTAATAACTGTCTTTTGTTTATTGAGACTACTTCGCATTCCAGTGACCAACAAACTGAAACTATGGATTTAGATATATTCATGAAGAGGAAGAATACCCTTTTTCGTCAGTGTACTGAAAACTTCCCATCTCAGTGATAATGTCCTTGTCAATCTGAAATTCCTCAGCAGCGCTTTCTGGCCCATGAGTCAGCAGATGCTCTAGCAGTATTAGTGAATTGTAAGATACTCTCCAATTCTGTTTATCAAACTTGGAGAATCTGACAGCACAAGGGAACATCAGACAGCATACGGTATTCCTAGTTATGAAGCAGACACTACTGCAGCTGCAGTGAATGCTTTGAATCAGGAAACAAACCTCCTGTGCAGAATCTCTACTATCCGCCAGTAATCATCAACCTCAAATGCAGCCTTGGCTATGAGTCTCATGGTCTGCGTGTCTGGCCCCCATTCATTTCCAGCAGTAACTTCTTCAGCCAATCTTCAAAAATCCCATCAACAAAAACATTCAACAGAAGAAAGTGTAAAGAAGTGGAAAAAGAGAACAACAGTGAGCGCGTTTGGAGTTACATACAGTTGTGCCGGGGTTACATCAGTAAGTGCCAGTCTCGCAGTCTTGATCTTTTCCTTGAAGAAAAATGAGGCTTGCTTTTTCAAATCCCGGAAACTGGGTGAATCCATGTTGTTGTTGCTGCTGCCCTTCAAGATTCACATATTAGCTGAGAAGTTATAGAATATGAAGGAAGTGATAAACCGAGTGGAAAGGGAGATGGCGTAAGCATAATGTAACTAATCCATTATCAAGAAAAGAAGGAAGATGAGGACAACAGCACAGCTACTCTATAATCTATGCCTGCATCACAAAGCCGGACACATCGTAGAGGGGCATAAGAAAGTGGACAAAAAATTGTTTGGCTGATGGTTGATCAGATTCTAGATAAACGGATTTGTCAAGGTAAATCTAACATATGGACCATGCAGAGGTTTGTTAACATCTTCAACTGAATGCACTTAGGTAATGCTTTAGTTTAGTTATGTTAAAACGATGAAATACAATTGGTAGAAGTGCAAATCGTGTCAAAGTCAAACACAGGATTTATTGGAAGTTTTTTTTGACAAAGGATTTAGTGGAAGTTGACGTCAATGGATTAGGTTAGGCGCCTTTATACAAGAAATTATTTAAATTGCCTTTGAAGTTTGAGTCTAGTTTGTACGTGGTTTGAGTTATTTCTTATAGGAAAGGTTCAACAGGGCCAATAAATTTATGTGTGACAGAATTATTTCAACTGTTGATTTTTATCAATCCAATGGTTAATATTAATAACCGTCATTCACCAGCTGTCCTGTGTTTTTTGTCAATTTATTGTAAATTTAATTAAAAATAAATTTAATTTAGATTAATATAAACTAACGGTTGATACTAAATCTTTATAGCTCACAAAAATTTAATTTCCTCCTTGAACTCAACCCATTTCTTATAAATATTAATCATTTAAATTTGGTAAAAGTGATTTTTATTTAAAATAGGTTTTGCGCAGTTATTATTTATGTAGTTTGAAAGCGCTAACCAAGATGCCTTAGACATTTCGCATTCATTCGTCTTCTATTATTGAATAATTGACGTAAGTAAGATTAAAAATGATAATGAAATTCTTTGTTGTCTATTGTTCTTACAATTTTAAGATAGTATTTGTAAAACGTTAAGATACAATCTATTTCGTTGATTATTAATAATTTAATATATGAGATTTAAACTAGTCAAACCCGGTCATTCGTAATATTTACAAATCAACACAATTTCAATTGTCAAATTATGTATAGTATTTTTCTGATCCTATCTCTACATGTATTAAATCGTGTAGAATCAAATTGATCGATCAATGTTGAAATAAAATAATTTTTAAATGAATTCACGGTTGAATTTTTAAATTAAAGGGAAATTAGATTTGTAGATTCTCGTTCGCTTAACCCCAAGTTTGGATGTTAAAAAATAGCAGTGGAAAGAAAGGATAAGGGTAAAGCCTTGAAGGTAAAGGGAGCAATTTTTCAATGGAAAACTGAGAGGAAATTTTTTCATTTTTTATTTTTTCATTTTATTTGGTACAACTAAATACACCCAAATATTTTCTTTTAAATTTTACATCAAAATTTCTTTTCAAACAATTTTCCATACAACCAAACGAAGCGCAAGTAAAATTTATTGACGATCCAAATTATATCTCATTCTTACAAAACCCCGTCACCCTCAAACTTTTCTTGTAAAACATATTAATAAAGGATAAACAAATCTTCTCCAAACAATTTTGTATTCATCCTCCATATCTTGCCAATTCTATCAATTTAGTAGAAAGATACACGACCTTAAACCAATATGAAAAGACGCCAAGTTGATAATTTCTAAGGATGTCCTAGTCTCAAACATCACAATTCATGCCTTCTTCTTTCCACTTGTAATAGAGATATCAAATTATACACCTATCGATAATATAAACAAATATTTCCTCAAGGTCACAACCAGATGAATTTTCCAAAGTAATAGCAGAGACGTGTATGCCTACCTTCAGCTAGCTCAGTACTTTCATCTCTTCCATGTATAAATAGAGCTTCAAGATCATAGATTGAGAACACACCTGAATATATAAAACTTCACTAGTATCCACTTTATCTCTCTCTAAGTTAAGAAAATGTCTTCTTCATGCAGCTGTGGTTCATCATGCAAGTGCGGTAGTGGCTGCAATTGCAGCAACATGTACCCTTATATCTCCGAGACCGCCACCATGGGAACCCGCTCTGTTGTCACCGGCCTTGCACCCCAAGTCAACATGTAACTAATGACCTAAACGACTCATCTCTGATGTTTTCTGAAGCCAACCATGTGTGTTGGAAAATGTGTGTAAACATGACTCCATGATCTATGTATGACGATTTTAATTGTTTCCCTTTTGATGCAGGAATTCATATGAAGGAATCGAGATGGGATTAGGAGAGGATAATGGTTGCAAGTGCGGATCAAACTGCACCTGCGACTCATGCAGCTGCTAATTCCAGCTTAAACCCTTTGTGCTGAATATTGAATGAGAGTTTCCTCCATTCAGGGTGTTGTGGTGTTTGTACGGTATTTGTTGCACTTGCTTATATGTGTGTCTTTGTTTGCCCTAATAAAACATATGTATGTGGTAATGGATATAGTGATATTCCATCAACCTATTGTAATTCTCTATGTGAAGTTGGTATATGAATATTTTCTTATGAATTGAAAATGCCAGGGAAGAATTAAGACATGTGTTTAATATATTCAATGTTTGCAGGCCTGTTTCTAATTAATGATGATTTATTGATAAAACTTTGTTTCTGTAACTTCCAACAAATGATTATCTCCCAGATTTTCTAGAATCAATTACATTATCTAAATTTGTAGCTAATTTTACATAGAGTAAAGATAAGGTAAAAGTAACACTAGTTATAAAGTGTAAACAGATCTAGATCGTTAAATAGGACTGATCTGACGACTATTAATTTGGGGTTCGAATTACAAATATATGAAAGATTAAATATGAAATAAATTTATATCTTCGTGGAATGACAAATTAGTCAAAATAATTGACCAAATTCAGTCGGTTTCATATATACCAAAAATCATGTTTTTCAAAATCATCGGCTTCGGTTTGAAGCTCCAAATCTGCATAATCATTGAGAGACATCACATTCAGCGTTGTACGATCCGTGGCACAATCTGTAATCATTAATCTGGACCCCAAAAGCAAATCCAATCAACGGCCATGATGGGGTCTCAGGGTCTCACCCAATAGTAAGGGTCTCAAAAAGCATTACTCGATAGGCATATATCAGAAATAATCGTAACTAAATCGATAACACTGAAACTTTAAGATATAAGGCTGTTTAAACAAGTGGTGAAAATGGTTTCAACTTTTTTCATCCCAAGCACACCTACTCGGATTATTTCTTCTCCATTCTCACCATGTGATTCTAGCTCTGGGCCATTCCACAGATGCCACAACAGTAACAGCAATCAGGTTCATTCAGGCAGCTGCAGTTTGGACAGTATCCGTTTTTATTCCGAGGGAAATCACCTACATCATCCAGTAGAGCAAAATCAGTTGGAACAGCAGTTGAAGAAGTCACATTAGCCGTTACCCTTGCAAAACCAGGTTCAGTAACAGTTTTGTACGTGAGGCTCTGTCTTCAATCTTTAGTACAAGCCTCCCTACATTCCTGCATTAACAATTTAATTTATAATTAAAAATCGATGAAGGATCAGAAGTTCAAAAATACTATGATGCACAATTGTGTGTGTGTAAACCATAACAAACCTTGTCTTCCTACTTTGACTTCGATAGATGTTTGGTCTTTTCAACAAATTATTTCACCTCATCAAGTGAAACGATCAAATGTCCGGTAACAACCTAATGCCTCTATAATGAGGAACAAATGAAGTGACCTGTGAGTTGGTTTCTGGGTAACACCAGGCAAAATAATTTTCTTCCATGAGGTAAGCAAATAAGCTCCCTTCTTAGATAGGGATGACGATGATGGTTTCAAAGAGGGAGCCGTGGAATGCAATGTTGACCTCAAGGTATTAGGAACTTGTGGTGACTTTCGTACAGTGGGTGAAGAAGCTTTTTTTCAAACTTGATACAGGCAACGTTCTATAAGCAGACTTAATAGCTGTTAATGATAGCTTTGATATTAGGAATTGACATTTGGGGAGATCCTGGAACACTTAAAATTGGTATCTTCTTAACATTCTCTGCACTGTTCTGTTTAATTGCAGGAAAAACCTGCAGCAAAAAGGTTCCGTCAATGCACAGACACAAATCTAAGAAAAAATTAACACAACATTAGAAAGACACATTTATAAATTTAGGCCATGCATCCAAGAACTCACCTGATGTTGCACATTTCTGTACTTCCAAATACTTATTCTGAGAAAACGATGACCACTTCTCCCAAGAAAGTAAATTATTCTCAAAACTCCCAAACGAGATTGAAACCTTGAATTTTCCGGTCTCATCTGGCTATCAAACAAAATCTCCATATCTAAAGTACTTGATAAAATACTTTAGCAACTCCAACCTACAAAACTAACAAAAATAAAAATCAAGCAATCGAGTTAAAAGTCTTAACTTGAAACATTCCGCACAAACAGCAATATCTAAACTATACTAGAAGAGACAAACAAATGAAAAGAATGAGCACAGAAACCAAAAGCATGGGAAACACATAAGCCAACAAGGTTCACTTGTCATCATTAGTTGAAAATCACTAAAGCTACCATAAACAACATTCCAATTGGATAAGACTCCACACCAGATCTTCAAGGAGGTTGAGTTGTTTACAGTCCATATCTACAAATCGTCAACAGTCAGCAAATTTCACTACGAATTTTAGGGTTTGTTGGCCACCTTGTTGAGACTCCTAGCAGTGATCAATTTGTTGGACTGAGATTGGGTCGAATGATCGGCCAACGGATGTTTGATAGTGAGTATGCAAAATGACTGAAATTCGTTTATTTAGAATCGGATCGATCCGGATCCGAGTCGTCGAATTACATCGATTAAATACAAACAAAACTCATAAATTTATACTATTAAATAGTTTTAAAATAAATTCTTAAATCTTAATAACAACAACAACAAATAAATGCGGGTAGTAGTATCTTTTACCAAAATTTACGCACTTAGTATTTTTCATGTAATTAGAAAAATGTTTTTACAAAAATTGGATTGAGATCCAGTGCAGCGTACAACACTTTACAGCCAAAAGTTAAATGACGTTGTTTTTGAGTTAATGAGATCAAAACTACGTAATTTTATAAAGGGTTCAACAATTTTAAATTTGGAATATTAGTAAAACAGCGTTGTTTTGATATATTTTGAATTAAAACTACGTCGTTTTATGAGTAAATTTTGAAATTTTAAATTTGAATAAATGCTGCATTTGGTTGGAGGCTATATGGAATCCGGATCCACCAAAAACTACTCATCTCTATAATCTTGTTTAGTTACCCAAAATCCACGGCCCACCGTACCACCATGGCCCGCTTCTCATTCAAAAACCAGTTTCATTTTAATGTATTTTTGTAGTGTTTGTTATTATCAAGTTATCATGATTTTTTTGATGACCCATATGTTGTAATGATTAGGGGGTTCAGATGGTAATTGGTAAATCAATCAAAAAGATGGTAATTGGTAAGTGATGTGGGAAAGCTAGATTTGTAATGGACCACTCATACAAAATGTACTGGTCATCGTTATAAAATATGATATTGCATATAAAATATTTTCGTTTTTATATGTTTGTTCATTTTGATTATTTTATATTTTTCAAATAATATTAAAACTGAACAATTTTTATGGGATGGACGACGGAGGGAGTACATGGTTAGCTTGACCAAAATACAAACATACATATGGGGGAGACAAACTGATGAGAATGAATTATTTGATAATTTATACGAAAGATGTTCAAAACACAAATGACAAATTGGTTTTAAGATGAAGTTGTAGTTAAACATCTTGTCTTGTACCTCTCAGTAGTGACATTATTGCTTTAGGTAATCGTAGGTGACATTCAAACATTATCATCTGCCTAGTGTGCGGTTTATAGAAAATGAAGGCCTGAAAAAAACACATTCACGTGAACTGCACCTGAAAGTCGAATATATTATCAAATTAAGTGCAGCCACACTAGCTAGATTGGGAACAGGAGTTTGATACGAGCAAAATCAGCAATTCACAAGAAAAGAAATAATTAGGGACAAGAATCTAATTGGCAGCATTCCCATTTGCTGGCCGATCATGAGAAGACTTTACTAAGTACTGTTGGGAACTTGTGTTCACTCACTACAAGCATCTCATCCACCAATTAAAGAAAATATCAAGATGCATTAGTTAATAGTTTTAGCTTATTCATTTTTTATTAAAAAATTCCACCTCGTTGAAGCCCTAATAATGTTTTAGTACCAATCAGAAATCAAACCAATGATGTGTGACTTACTCATTAACGTACTAGCTAGATATCATACGTACTGTATAATAATTGTATATTCATATGGAAAATCGAAACATGTTTCTCTGCTAAATCGACCATAAATTAGACATATAATACGTGTAAACGTACAGAACATCAGTGGGTATATCTGCATGGGAAGCTTTGACTAAATATGCTTTGACTAGTCAACCTTACATACGCAGCAGGAATCCATAAAATTTAGTATGCAGTGTACTGACTCAAAGTTTAAAACCTTGTTTTCCACCGATCAGCTTATAGAAAATTAATTATCAATTACCTTGATGAAAATCAAGGCACGCACAAGGTATTGATGTTATTCTTGTGTAGGAAAAATGAAGATGGAGTTAAGAATGATGTTTGTGGTGGGGTTGTGGGGTTAAAAACTTGTGATGGTTCAGAGTTTGGACAGCAGGTTAAGGAACATGGGCATGTGAATACTTGCAGGAGATACCCCAAGCGCAGCTGCTAAATAGTCTTATTCTATAGTTTATTTATTACATAACAACCTTTGAATAATTATATGTCGTGTGACCTAGTGGCAGAGTGCATGCGCACGGCCCTGTTCCGGTCTGGTCTAGCCTGGCTCGCTAATGGCCACCTACTGAAACATGTTTAGTTTGCGAGGTTGGCGGGGCTTGCTAGGGTTTGGTGTTGTGGGGTTCTTCATGAGCAAGAATGTCCTTTTCCCCTTCCTGTTTTCTCTCTTTTTACTAGGCACATTGCAACACAGACACTGCTACTGATGACTCATCATTTGTACATTCTTTTATATTGCCTATAAAGATGCAAAACGCACACAGATGTGGTTGTGTTTCAATCCCATCATCTTCTGCCCTAGGATTCTATTTCTCTCTCTTTTTCTACAAGGACTGCTAATAATAATTCTATATATCTAGAAAGAGAAATGTCAAATGAAATGTGAAGAATAACACATGTTTTCACCATATTACCCGTTTTACCAATGCAAACTACAGCTATCTGCAGATCTCGATCAGTGCATGTGGTGTAAGCTTAGATTTCACACTCACATGATCAGTCACTCTCTTTCTCTCAATACCAGTCTCTTGTGCTGGCTAGTGCTGTACTAGTATATATACTTTACTAGTAAGTTTTAATTACCTTGATACTTTATGATAAGGATGGTACTATATATACACAAAGCGTAAGAGGTTCCTATCAATACGTCTTTCTTGGGTTTGTACTTTTTTGAATTTTCACTATTCATCGATCCATTCACTTACCCCACATGTACAATTTGGGTTTCATGTATCGGTATCTGCTGGCATGACCTGGCCGGTGCGAGAGGGACCCCCACCCCACAGCATAAAAGGATATGTCTCTCATGTGTATTCACATATATATTTGAAGTGAGAAAGATCATTATACAATACCAGGCAATTGGCTTGGTTCTCATAAACAATTCAAATTGTAATTTTATCTCAAAAACTACTCAATAAACCATACAAGTACCAAATGAATAAACGTAAGAATATATACTATAATTCTCAGTTACACTAGCCTATCTCTATATATCAAAACTCTGTAAATTAAATCTCCATAAGTTGCTACCAGAAATAAAATTACACTTAAGTGATCTAACCTCTAGTTAAATACAAGCAATTTGAAGTACATTAGCCAAGCAGTCAAATCTAATTCTCCGGAATATACTGAGTGGGCACTCAAAAATTTGCCAACATGAAAATAATTTAAATTATGTATTTATTAAACAACTGTAGGAAAAAGAAGCATAAGGTGACACTTTGTTGCACAGACTATATATATATGTGATCCTGCTGGTTTATTTGTCCTTAGTGTTGAGCTCTTGAATCTGCTAAATTATCTAGAGCGCATCTCATTTTGTTCAAGGTCAATTGGTGAGAGGAAAAAGGGTAGAGAGATCATAGCTTGTGGCTCCTAAACAAGTAAAGCCTCTGGATCTGAAACACCCAAAATTAGTGCTTCAATTCAACTATGGACGAAACTTGGAAGATGTCGAAGGGGAGGTCAAGAAGCACCACAAGCAGATCATCATCCAGTGGTAAGAATCACAGCAAGCAGCAATATCAAGAGCCACATTTGCTCAAGAGTTACTCACAGAGACCTTCTACATCCAACAGCTCACCTCCTTATTTACCCAAGAGCTACTCGCAGCGGGGTTCAAAGAGTAGCAGCAGTAAGAAAAAATATGTAAGTAACTATGGTGACTCAGATCTAATGAGAAGTGATTCACAAAAGGGCTCATCCTCTTCTTCTCTTGGGAAAAAATGTGGGAGCCTAGCCAGGGAACAAAAGGCTCGATTCTATATCATGCGCAGGTGTGTTGCAATGCTTGTCTGTTGGCATAAGCATGTAGATGATTCTTGACATTTTTCCTTTTCTTTAGAAAACCATTTTCCACTTCTGCAATTCATAGAAAGGATAAGCAAGTAGGCAAAGCAAGGCCAGATATTGAACCTGAATATAAACTCAATATATTCTTTACATAACAATCACTTTACTCCCTTAGTTGATGTAAATGTATGATTTTGGACCTGCTTGTTCCCAGCATTGCCTCCAAATTTAGTGCAGTGTATGATCAGAGTATGTAACAGCTAACAATTACTTCTTATAGGATGACTTGATATTGTTCATTCAGTAAAATCGCCGTCTTAATTAACTACCCAAAATCCGTCTTGCAGCTTTCTTGAACTTGAAACAGCATCAATTATATGTTGAATTTGCTAACTTATATAATAGTTTATTTTTAATCTAGATAAAAAACAAAAATGAAGAAAAAAAACTTTAATGAAAATCTGACCTTAATATCATGAAAGGAGAAATGAATATACACCTTTATTAAGTAATGGTGGGTTCACTAGTCAAACTTGTACTCAAATTAGAGATTCTTGCCTCATATTGATCATGGCAAGTTGATTGCACTGATATTTCATATGCTAAACTAATGCCAAAACTGAAACAGGGAAGTTGCATGGTCCCGTTGGTATTGGGAATAAAAACGATTCTTTGAGCATCTAGCCAAGCAACTTTCATTGTTAAACAAAGGAAACTGATCATGGCAGTTTCACTGGGAATATAATATTTGTTGTCCTTTTACTTGGGAAATAATAAATGCCTTCATACATGATTTTCATAACCAACATCAGCTGCATCAAGTGGATATACTTAGAAAAGCAATTTTTCCTAACAGCTATAATTAGGTATTTTTTAACTATTATCCTCAGGTGTTTTTAAACTAAATTTATGTTGAAGTAGAGGTTCGAACCTGAATATATTTTACCCTACCACTTGTATATTTTGCATAGTGATATATGATAGGGCTTTTTTATAATGAAACATCAACTAAAGTTTCACTGTTTTAACACTCGTCAAAAATCGAATCATAGCATTTGACTTATAATAAAATCTTCAAGACCACAAGTTAGCCCTTGGTAGAAGGATCGTGAGATGGGTCTTTACCACGATGATTTTATAAAATACTAAGGTGGACATAATCTTCAATTGATTCAATTCCATTTATGACCAAAAATAAAAGCAGGAAAATGTCAAAAAAGGAAAATAAAAAGACTAACGAATGTGAAAGGTCAGACGGAAACAAAGTCAGAGACAAAACATTTGACTATGTAATGCGTATTGCATATTATCCGTAACGTTATTATAACAACTAAACTACAATGTGTTTCTAAAGAAAAAAGATATTCCTTGGAATGGATTCGTGGGAAGTTTGTGCCGGTGGATTCCGCTGACGTGGAACTGCTCCGATTTTCTGAGACGGCAGAAGAAGAAAGACCCATCAGCATGGCCATTTCCCCTTGATATCTCGCCACCTGATTCTTTCCAATTCTATCAGATTCAAAACCCTAAAACCAAAATATTACACAGGTAATCAATTTTTTCCTTTCCCACTTTTTGACTTTTTATGTGTTTTTCAATTCAAAATTTACTCTGTGTAGATGATTTTTCAATTCAAAATTTACTCTGTGTAGATGATTTTTTCTGAATTCTGCCCTGTTTGAATCTGATTGTTAAACAAGCTTTGTGATTGCAGTTGGTTGAAGGTTTGTAAGAAGGAAGAAATGAGGTCAGGGTCTGGTCAGAACCAGCATGCTGTTGAAATGTCGAAAGCCTCGCAAGTCACTGATATTCTAGACTTGAATGCTTATGTTTCTTGTTCTACTGACTGTCCCTTCTCAAGTCGAGATAATCATCTTCTGGAGTCCGTTGAAAGATCAAAGGTTGTTAAGAAACTATGCGGCCTTATAGTCTTGTACATTTTATTTATGGTGATAGAGATTGTAGGTGGTTTGAAAGCTAACAGCCTTGCCATTCTTACTGACGCGGCACATTTGCTATCGGATGTTGCTGGTGTCTCGATTTCACTTTTTTCTGTTTGGGATTCTTCGTGGAAAGCTACTCCGTGTCAGTCTTTTCTCTTTTGGGTAGGTTTTGGGTGCGCTCGCGTCGGTGCAGCTTATTTGGTTGATATCTGGAATTTTGATATATGAAGCTGTTAATAGAATGCTTCATAAGAACAGTAAAGTCAATGGAGGACTCATGTTTGCCGTTGCTGGATTTGGACTTTTTATTAACGTTGTTATGGCTTTATGGCTTGGTCACAACCACAGTCATCATGGATGCACGCATCATTCAGATGATGACCATCATCACTACCACCATGGCAGTAAAAACCATCATCACCACCACGAGCATGGGAAATCATGCGGCACAGAGGAAGAAGAGGAAGCACGTCTTGTACCTAATTCTCCCGAACAGATAAAAGTACCGAACTTGAATATTAATCTCCATGGAGCTTATTTTCACGTCATTGCGGATTTAATCCAGTCAGTTGGAGTTATGATCACTGGAGCGATTATATGGGCCACACCAGAATGGCTAATTGCAGATCTAGTGTGCAAGATTATATTTTCCATTCTTGCACTCAGTGCCACTGTTACCATGCTTAGAAGTGTATTCGACATTCTCATGGGGGAACACCAGATGATGTTAATATCGCAGTACTAGAAAATGATCTGAAGGGTATGAAAGGTGTTCGGGAAATTAATGCCTCCATGTTTGGGCTTTAACTGCTGGAAAGAACATATTATCCTGTCATGTTCGACCAGACCATGAGACCAATCAACATGATTTACTGGCAAGGATGAGGAATCATTGTGTGGATACTTACAAAATTTCGTGTAACCATACAAATGGACTGCTGATGGCATCTCTGCTCTTTATTTGCTTTCTCATAAATACAAAACTTACTGAAAAAATTCCTTCTTGTTTCGTGGCCTCCTTTCACTTGCGGATTAAAATTAATTACATGGCCAGATTAAAAGCATTGGATTCTGCCAAATGGGTATGTGATTTATGGCTATGTTTTCAATGTTCAATATGTTATTGGTGAGAATGACGATTTCTGATTAGTGCTTGTGGAATTATGCATCCATAGATACCCGCTTACGATTTTTTTTGTATCTTTAGTAGCTGACCTTGGTCCACTACTGGCAGGAGATTAAAGTAGATGGTCCAAAGCCATAACAGCAAAAGTTGTAGGCCTACATCAAGATATTTAGTGCCTGGGATATTTTGCAGACAAGCTCAAGCTGTACAAGAAACAATGTTCCATAGTGACAGAAGGAAAACATAATATTCATTTGCCAGCACGAACATTTAAGTTCGTGATCAGCTTCATCTAGTGCCTATTTATTGACACTGGTGAACTTGTTGGCTTTGCTGCATTGCCAAGCAGCATAGATTGAGTTAATCAAAAAAACAAAAGCCGTATATATTGAGAAGACTCAGAAGGGAAATGCGGCAGGTCAATTACCAAAGTGTCCCCATCCAAACTCATTCATTCCTCTTTTATGGAACTTGTCATGTCTGGGGGCGTTTGGTAATTGATTTATGTGACGCTCTACAGAAGTTTGGGCCTGAGACAAAAGGATTATGGGCACTCACAACCAGTTCGGCCCAATAGGAAATTGACACGTCATCCACATCCAGCAGTGTCGGAGAAGTTGCCAACTCCAGAGGCAAGGGAAGCGACGAGGTGATCCGTGGTGCGGCACCACAATTTTGTAAGCTTGGCTAGTGTTTATCTATCTGATTAGGAGGGTTTTTGAGCTACATTATGGAGGGACTACAACTGTTGTTGCTTATCAATTCTTTCCTTATCTGGGTATCTTACAAATTCTAGCTTTGTTTTATGTTATATTTTTGTTTGTCACTTTTTTAAATGTGAAGGATCCGTTGTCAAAAGGACGGGAGCCTCCAGATTAGCTCGTTTTTCCACGGATGTAATTTAGCTATTAAACTATTTTTGCTTAGTTTTGAGCTAACACGTATATACTCCAAAATCTGAATAGTATTAGTTCATCTTTGGTCACTAATAAATAAATATGGAATCTGAGGACTGGACCTACAACATTCCAAACTTAAAAAGTATACACAGCATTTGATTAAGATTACATCATGAAGGTCAGTCACTATCTCAATCTGAACCTCAACTGCTTCAACTCCAGTACTACGTAGCTTTCTCAAGTACCAGTACAACATTTTTATGTAACCTAAATGACATTGCATCACACATACAAACATACATGACGAAAACCAATCAGTAAAGTTGCAGTCTTTTAAAGTTTTAGTATGATAAAATGGGACCCACTGGCCACCACACTCCACCTGAAGCCAGAAGCAGAAAGATATAGCCGTTGGAGCACAGAGGAGCGCCCCGATAACCCGTTGTTCAAAACCCTTGACCACTTTCAACTAACATTTTTAAATGCTACTAAATGTTGTTATTATTACAAACCCTTCTTTTAATGCTAACACAATTACACATCGCATTAAAATTCATTATTATTTATTATTAATAATGCAACACACAAGTAGTTTGTGTTTGAATATGATCATAAAAACTAGCCGTTAGAGACAGAGCTTAGTTTCTGGTACGTGTTTTGTTGTTCTCTGACAACACTGTCCCCCACATCCATTCTTTTCTCTAATAATTTCCTTCATCTGAATCTCACGTGATTCTCCTCAAAGCTACAGCTACAAGAACTTTCACTTGGGTTTTTTCTTAGTTTCATTCACTTTCATTTCATTCATCTCTCTTGAATCTCAGTTGATCAGTAAAGTTGAACCCTTTTTGGTTCTAGATTTGATTTCATAGCATCTTTCAGTTTCTGAGGAATGAAGAAGAAAGATTGTGTTTTTACATTTGGGGTGATTTTACATTTGATAGTTCTTGTTTCATCCTCCGCGTGGGATGGCGTGATCGTTACGGAAGCCGACTACCAAGCTCTACAAGCCTTCAAGCATGAGCTGAATGATCCAAGAGGCTTTTTACGTACGTGGAATGACTCTGGATTTGGAGCGTGCTCTGGTGCTTGGGAAGGTATTAAATGTGCTCAAGGACAAGTTATTGTGATTCAGCTTCCTTGGCGAGGACTCGGCGGGAGAATTACTGAAAAGATCGGACAACTTCAGGCTCTCCGTAAGCTCAGTTTACATGACAATTTATATCTGGTCCGATTCCTACTGCTTTGGGGTTTTTACAAAGTCTTAGAGGTGTTCAGCTGTTTAACAATCGTCTTTCCGGATCAATTCCTCCGTCCATTGGTTCGTGTCTCGGGCTTCAGAATCTTGATTTGAGTAACAACTTACTCACAGGTCTAATACCACCTAGTCTTGCAAATTCAACTAAGCTTTACAGGCTCAATTTGAGCCACAATGCGCTATCCGGACGCATCCCAGCGACATTAACTCGGTCAGTTTCACTTACTTTCTTGTCACTCGAGTATAACAATCTTTCGGGTCCTATACCGGATACTTGGGGATCAAGTTACAACAAGTCAGGTCATGACACTATGCGGCTTAAGTCTTTGATTCTTGATCACAACTTGTTATCTGGAAGCATCCCCAGATCAGTAAAAAACTTGAATCAGCTTCAAGAGTTTTCAATCAGTCATAACCAAATCACAGGAGTCATCCCGGAAGAGCTCGGTTTTCTGTCCACCCTAACAACATTGGATTTGTCATACAATGCTGTCAATGGAAGCTTGCCCGTTGGTCTTTTCGGTCTACGTAACCTCACTGTTCTGAATCTGAAAAGAAACTTGATGACTGGTGTTATACCTTCAAGCATTGGCAACTTGTCATCCCTCGCGGAACTCGATTTGTCCTTAAACAGCTTCACTGGCATGATTCCTGATTCACTTGGTGATCTTCAGATGTTAAGTAGTCTCAATGTGTCTTATAACAACTTGTCAGGAGAAGTTCCGGTTCTGCTGACTCAGAAGTTCAATTCAAGCTCATTTGTTGGAAATCTTCAGCTTTGCGGATATAGCGCTGAAACTGCTTGTTCTGTTTCACCTCCATCTGAAGCTCCGTCGCAACAAGTGACCGCAAAGCATCATCGAAAGCTTAGTACTAAAGATGTTATTTTGATAGCTGCTGGAATTTTATTGTTGCTTTTGGTAATTCTATGTTGCATACTGATTTGCTGCTTGATAAGAAAAAGAGGAGCAGCTAAAGAGAAAGATGGAGGTGTTAAGGGCAGAACTGCAACGGCACGCGCTGAGAAAGGCGTTGGAGCGTCAAGTGGGGCGGCCGCTGATGTTGAGTCAGGAGAGGCTGGAGGGAAATTAGTTCATTTTGATGGGCCAATGGCTTTCACAGCTGATGATCTCTTATGTGCCACAGCTGAGATTATGGGAAAGAGTACTTATGGAACAGTGTATAAGGCGACACTTGAGGATGGTAGTCAGGTTGCGGTGAAGCGATTGCGAGAGAAGATTGCGAAAAGTCAGAAGGATTTTGAAGCTGAAGTGAATATTTTGGGAAGGATTCGACACCCGAATTTATTGGCATTGAGGGCTTATTACTTGGGACCTAAGGGCGAAAAGCTTCTTGTTTTCGACTACATGCCCAAAGGGAGTCTTGCAGCTTTTCTACATGGTAAAACATATATAATGTCTTCCATTGCATATCATTGTCTAATATTGATGATGACTTCTTTTCTAACTATGCTTGCTTTGATGTGGCTCAGCTCGAGGGCCGGACGCACCGGTTGGTTGGCAGATAAGGATGAACATAGCGCAGGGAATGACGAAAGGCCTGCTTCATCTCCATACCCAAGAAAACATGATACATGGAAACCTCACTTCAAGCAATGTGTTACTCGACGAGACGACTAGCGCCAAGATAGCAGACTACGGCCTGTCTCGACTCATGACACCAGCTGCCAACTCCAATGTAATAGCAACAGCCGGAGCGCTAGGCTACAGAGCTCCGGAACTCTCCAAGCTGAAGAAAGCCAATGCAAAGACAGATGTTTATAGTCTTGGTGTGATCATTCTCGAGCTTTTGACAGGAAAATCGCCAGGCGAGACACATAACGGATTAGACTTACCGCAATGGGTTGCATCGATAGTTAAGGAGGAATGGACTAATGAAGTGTTTGATTTGGACCTGATGAGGGATGCACCTGCTATTGGTGATGAGTTACTTAACACGTTGAAATTGGCTCTGCATTGTGTTGATCCTTCGCCGTCTGCTAGGCCGGAAGTGGTGCAGGTTTTGCAGCAGCTTGAGGAGATTAGAGCTGAGATGATGGCTGCTAGTTCTGGAGATGATGTAGCTGCTGGTCCTTCCTCAATGAGTGATTGAAGATGTTTTATTAAAGTTTAGGACTTAAAAGGTTTCAATTTCTTGTTGTATTTCTTTGTTTTTTTCTCTGATCATTCTTTCATTTATTTAAAGTGTCGCCGTTTTTCAACAAAATTTTTGTTGAATAAATTGTTTTGTGTCAATATAAGTTTGGCTCACCTTTTGATCACCCAAAAATCGAATCCGGATTGGTTCCAATTAAGATATTAATAATTCTGACTCTCGACAACTAAACTAACCCCTAATAAAATTTGTTTGTGATTTAAATTCGACGATTTTATTTTATTTTATTGAATTGGGCCAGTTGACTATAGCCCAAAAGGTGACTTCGTGACACCGTGATGGGCTGTTGATGCAGATTCTTTAGAGCATCCCAACGGTGATAGGCAAAGTGATTATGTAAAAAATACTATAATATTCATTATGTATATTTTAGATGATGAAAGGGAGATGAAGCTCCAATGGGATTATGTATAATGGTTATGTAAAAAAAATAATTGCTTTAATTTCAAAACTAATCTATTCATATCATATCTACAAGCTCTTCCATTATCATACAATGTCCACTCAATTCTATTGAATTTTATTCTTTTCAAAGAACATTGATCGGGACAAAATCAAAACTTTTACAGTAGGAGTATAGTATTTGCATTCCATTCTTTTGCTTACAAAGACCACAAAAACCAGATCATCATTTATATAACCAGATACTTCATGTTCCTGCTCTTCAGCGAAGATATGATACTCCGGTGCATGTCCTCACTTTGCATCCGATGAGTACCATCACCAATATAACCAGATACTACATAAAAACATGTCTGCTGGTTAAAGCATTTATGTTGGGCAAGGATTGATTCGGCATTCCGAAATATCGACCCCTTTCTTTGTCCTATGAATGATTTAAGTTGGAGAATTGATACGCTGAAAAGGCATATTATGCAGATATACATGTTCAATCCAAGTGGTCTGTAATAATGAAAGACGTAAGATTACTCAAGATCGAGTAAAATGCAGTTGAATCCAACAAATTACTCTGCATAAAAGAACATCCATTCCCATCTAAAATTGAAGCCTCTATCCACCAGCATCAATAACAAAATCTGAAATATTGCTCTTGGGGTGTATAACAAAACCTTAAAGGAGAATCCACAGTAAAGACAGATAAATTGCTATATACCCGGGGAACATCCTGACCAAGCTTTGGCCAAAAAAATTCTTGATATCAAGATTTTGAACTCTATACACCCTATTGTATGTTACTTGTCCGATTTTTTCAATCAATTTCTTGTAAAATGTTGGAAGCGTTATTGTATGTGAAATTCACTTAAAGCAAACTGAATCGGTTGAAATTTCAGCCAGAAAAAAATATACCTTTTCAAACTTCAAAGGTTTGGCCTTCTGAGGTGCCGACCTTCAATAAGCAGCCGTAATCTTCCATTTAGATTGATGCAACATTCAATTGCATAAACCTGTGACATCCCTGATGAAAACGTAGAGTCTATATCAATCTCCCACCCAAATCACCAAGCAAAGCTATCAGATCCACAAAAGTCCTCGTATTCGACTAACATCGCTTATAAAGGCCCTAGCGAACCCCACGACCTCGACAGTTTTAGTGCGCAGACTCAAAATTAAAGAAGATGGAACAGAAGATGAGAATATACAATTTGTAGTGAAAATAGAGAACGAGAAAGGACTAGCAAATATGACGATCCGTTACATGCTTCTTCATAATTTTGAAGAATTTGATCCCTGCGTTGGAGAAGTGTTTTCAATCTGGTTATGTATATTTTGAAGACAGTTGGACATTTTTAGCTAATGGGCCTTTTTACATTACAGCGTTGGGATGCTCTTAAGAATATTGTTTTGCTACTTGGTGCTGCTAATTTAGATTTTGTATCAGAATTTTGTTTTTCTGGAGAATTGGGCTGTTTGGACACGTCATGAATGATGTCTAGGACATGCATTTAATCTGAATAGCTTTGCAAGTTGATTGTCAACTTGCATGTAAAATGTAGGGTGAGTCTCCTCGCACCCTCCCATCCCCAATTTTCAATACACCCCTACATGGGTCCCACGAAATTTTACTAATATACCCTCAACATCTCTATTACCCAAAATTAATGAGATATTATCATATATTTTATACAAAAATGGAATTACTGTATAATATTTATGAATTTTTATTTAATTAAAATTTAAAGAATATATGATAATTAATTAAAAATAAAAAATTAATGGAATGTAATTAATTTAGATGATGAGGGCATATGAGTCTTTTGAGTATGTGATTTTTGTCGTCGGGGTGCGATGAGCACCTCCCAAAATGTAACGGTAGGTTGGAAATGACGATGATATTCTACTTTGTCTCAGCCAATTCAAATTCGACATAAACAAAAAACATATGGCTTTAAATCAAACAACCTTAAACTTACTGGCAGTTTGACTAGCCAAATGATAATACCATATACCTTATACATATTGTTAAAATTGAGATTCATGTGTTGAATTTTGTTAGCTCATATACAGACTTGGGTTTTATGATTAATATATGAGCATTGTTCTTTAATTATAACTCAAAAATTCAAATTTATGGGTTATGATTCCCTATTTTAATATAAAACAATATTTACTACTCACATATGAAGTGTAGTATACTTCTCACAAATTGCTTATTTTTAATAATACCTCAATCTGAAGAAATGTTACACTGTTCCCCTTGAATAGTTTCTTCGCTACTTTCTTATAACGGCTCAATACATTGTAGGTAGTGTATTGCGACTCACTTGTGGTCACTCGCAATCCTTGACCTAAAGAACTCTCAATCACCCCAGCAAACTCAATTATCCCTGCCAATTCTTGCATCCTTTACGAGTCTTAAATGTTGCAGTGTAGCCTCATGTTACCTATGAATGCTTATAAGTTATAATCGTGTCATTTAGCTGTTTTTGCATGTTTTACAGATTTCATTCGTTTTTCACATCGAGTAATCAGCTCTTATGCTAATTAACATACAAAAATGATCACATTCCACTCCGTACTTGTTATTAAATGCACATCTAAATAATAAACTGTAAGGGTATAGTTGATAAAATAACTTATTTCAAACTAATAGCGAATTAAAATCTTTGCTTTTTATAAATAGTAGAGGCGCATAAATTTATCGAAGGACAAAATATGAACCGTTGATTTTGTATTAATTTAACGGTTGAGATTAAAGTTAGTTTTTATTAAAGCTGGCGGTTGAACTTACGAAAAACATAAGGCAATTGGATTTGAAAGTTTTTTTACTTTTAATCACATCCAACGGTTGAACATATTCTACGACCTCACAAATGTTTGATTACTCTAATACTTACTAGGTAAATTAAATAGTTAACTCACTAATTTAATACACAAAAATGAATATTGAATGTTGATGAGCCAAATTCATCCGTACCCTTCTCAACCAAACTTAAAAAAACAGAGGATAAACGTAGAAAGTTTATAGGATTCCAACAATATATAGAAAAATACAAAATTGAAACAAAAATTAATTATTACATGTCCTTGTCCACTTAAGCTCTTAAAGAATCCACATAAAGAGGATTCATATAAAGGATAACAATTGCTGTGTTTATGTGACAAGGATTTGAGATCTGAAAACCCCTCAAAGATAGCCAAGCAGGATGCCTTCCACTCTTCAACTCCATAGACCAAACCACTGCACCACCTCCCACACCCTCCGCCACCAACCAACCTACCTTGATCAGTCAGATCCCCACCGCTTAATCATGCCGCTTCAACTATCATCATCTGCACTAGCACTTCTAGACCCCATTTCCCAACAACACCACACCCACTTAGTCGGCCCTACACAGTGCTGCTCAGCTGTAATCCAAACCATCTCCGCACCTCTCTCCACTGTTTGGTCCGTTGTCCGCCGCTTCGATAACCCTCAAGCTTATAAACACTTTCTCAAAAGCTGTCAAGTCATCTTGGGCCAAGGAGATCAAGTCGGTAGTTTGAGAGAAGTCCACGTCGTGTCTGGTCTCCCTGCTGCCTCTAGCCAAGAACGGCTCGATATCCTCGATGACGAGCGACACGTCATGAGTTTTAGCGTCGTTGGAGGAGATCATCGTCTCACAAACTACAAGTCTGTCACAACAGTTCATCAAAACGACGACGTAGCAACAGAAACATCAACGACGGTTGTTGTGGAGTCGTACGTTGTTGATATTCCGACCGGGAACACGTGGGAGGACACGTGCGCTTTTGTGAATACTATCGTCAAGTGTAATCTTCAATCTCTTGCTCAGATCGCCCATGGTTTAGCCAAGAGTTGATTCATCTCTCTATCGACACAATTGGACATGGTGGTTTTTAGCTATTATTTTTAGTACATTATTGTAACTACACCATGCTTTAGGGTTTGAACGTGTCTTGGATTCATAGTTTCAACTTCACAAACTGCTTGAATTGTGTGCAACGTTTATTAGACACAAATATAGCGCCTAAAGGGTTTATTAGACACAAATATATGCAATGGGCGTGATTGTGAGCTCAAATAGGTACCAGTACAATACAGTTTGATTATTTAATAGCGCCTAAAGGAATGTAAAACAACTCATTTGTGAGCAAGTGTTTCAGCTAGAAACCCTAATAATGTAATTAACAAGTGGTGTATTTTTCTTAATAGAGGAAAGTGAGTACAGTGGTGCAGTACACATTTTGTGCAGAGTACTCTAAAACTACTGCTGCTGCGAGCTGTGCTGCTCTGTCCATACATGCAACTTGGCCTTGTTGGTGTACCTGCGGAATGGCAAGTTGCTGATTGTTTTTAGGTTAGATTAAGCGTCATTATTTCGTGTGTGGGTTTTCTTTGCCTTGCTTTCTTCAGCTTTTAAATATGTACTTTGAAAAGCGTCGTGATCGTGAGATTACATTGAATTGGGGATCTCTTAGCAAGTTGCATTGCAAGTGGATGGATGCCTGACAAGACTTCAACCACCGGCTGATTCATAACCATCCTTTACACCAGACTTGTACATTGTGTTTTTGTTTGGTTCAACAATAATTCATGGCGATTAGAAATATAAATGCAATACACTCGTATATTTTACGCCTATAAGTCAAATGAAATGAAGGTGTCAATGTCAATGTACACATTATGTTTACGAAAGTGACTCCCGAACATCGTCCATGAATACAGGAAAACTCTTATGCTTTCTAATGATTACTTAATTAGTCAGTCAATTAATAAGTTATTCCACATCGACTCGAGTTGAACAATATTTGGAAAGTATATGATGAATATTGAAACAGGACTTAAGCCAATTTTTAGATATAACATGAACATCGTAAATCTTTAAATAAAAACTTAATGAATTTCAGAGTTGACTGATGCAAAAATTAACAAAACCCTGCAGCAGCTTTAAAGAAATCAATCATTTTTCTTTTGGGATACAAGGACTAATAGATAAAAGATCATCAATTGGCCCAATAATATGGACTCTAGCATTGCTTAACTTTCAAACTAACAAATGAAGCCTTCATGCATAACTTTGAATCAAAGATGATTTAAGGATATCTCTTACAGTCACTACTACAGATCAGATTTATAACAGCGCTTTTTTTTGCCCTTTAACAGCGCTTCTTGAAGCGCTGTTGAAACGAGTGCTGTTGTAAATCACCGATTTATAACAGCGCTTTTTAAAAAAAAGCGCTGTTGTTTATAGGCATTTTCAACAGCTCTTATTTATTATTAAGCGCTGTTAAAAATGCCTATAAACAATAGCGCTTTTTTTGAAAAAGCGCTGTTATAAATCGGAGATTTACAACAGCACTCGTTTCAACAGCGCTTCAAGAAGCGCTGTTAAAGATCAAGAAAAAAGCGCTGTTAAAAGTAATTACTCACAACCACGCGTAAAACCAAAAACGAGGTCGTTTAATTAACATATTACACAGCGTTTTTATTTAAGCGCTGTAAAATAATTATTATTTTTAATAATTAGAAAATTAAAATAATTCAAATATTAAATAATTCAAAGTGCTGTTAAATATTTCGCAATAAGATATTTATTATAATATTTTCAGGGATTACAAAAAACGGTTTTTGAAATTTAATAATAATCAATTTTATTTAAATCGTAATATTACAATGAAATTGAAATCGATTTTTGACTAAAACCCTAGCCTTCTTCGTGCTGAACTCGGTGCTCGTCTTGAATTTGTCACATTCCCTTCGACATTATCTCAAAATTTGACAAATCTGCAAAAAAAATAACAATGTTAATATCATGGTGTTAATATAAAACGAAGCAAAACATAAAAGCTCAACCAAAAATTTCAATATAAAACACTAAAGCTTAACAAAAAAAAGGTGTTTATACTCACTGGAATCGGTGAAGAACTAAAATTATTGTGAAACAAAAATTTCAATGTAAAGTTTGATATATATAGAAAGATTGTAGCGGGAAGTTTGGGCGCGTAATTAAAAATTCCGAAATTTTAAGTATGGAATGTGGACCGTTAGATTATTTTAAGCAACGATTGGGATTAAAATCCGTGCGAAACTGAGTCGACCAATCACGTCATTTCTCTCTTTAACAGCGCTTAAAATATTTAAACGCTGTTAAAGAGTATTTTTTTAAAGTAAATCGAATTAAAAAAACATTCAACAGCGCTTATCATGTTTAAGCGCTGTCGTATAATATTTACAACAGCGCTTAAACATAATAAGCGCTGTTGTAAACCGTTGATATTTGTTTTGTTTTTTCTTTAGAATTTATTGATTTGTAAAAAACAAATTTAGTTGAAAATTTGATTTATGAAGCTAATAACTCATTTACTTCAAAATAATTATTTACTTGCATTTTTGTTGTGTTTTGATTAATGAAAAGTATAGTTGATCAAAAATGTACATTGTTCAACCTATTGCTTAGTAAAGAGACACATTACAAATTTTTAAATGACAACGATTTCAAATGCTTATATATGTTCTCATGATATTTTAATAAATTGAATGTTACTTATTGAGTTTTTAAATTCTTAACTTAACAACACCTTTAAAACATATAACCTGATTATTTAAACTTAAAAATACTAAAAAGATGTCTTTTACAGCGCTTTTACAAGAAATAAGCGCTGTAATATATAAATTTTTTCGATTTAAAATTATTAATTATGAATTTACAGCGTTTATTTGAAATTAAACGCTGTTAAAAGTAATTATTTTATTATTAATTTTAATATATATTACAGCGTTTATTTATTTAAACGCTGTTATAATTAGGGTTTGAATTTAGGGGTTAGGGTTCGGGGTTCAGGGATTAGAACCCTAATTACGACAGCGCTTTTTTAAATTAAACGCTGTTAAAAGTAATTATTTTATTATTAATTTTAATATATATTACAGCGTTTATTTATTTAAACGCTGTTATAATTAGAGTTTGAATTAAGGGTTAGGGTTCGGGGTTCAGGGTTTAGAACCCTAATTACGACAGCGCTTTTTTAAATTAAACGCTGTTATAAATGAGTTTATTATTTGAAACATGATAAATTAGTCATAATATATACACCTCCAAGCACAATAGTTGCCAACATCACTTGGACAAAATATTACCATGCATGTCATCCCTCCCAAGCATATATACATGTCATCCCTCCAAGCATATATACATGCCATCCTTCCCAAGCATATATACATGCATCCCTCCCAAGCATATATACATGTCATCCCTCTCAAGCATATATACATGTCATCCCTCCCAAGCATACATGCATCACTCCCAAGCATACATCCCTCTCAAGTTCAACTAGCATTTTAACTAATGTTCTAAATCAGAAAACTTCAAAATCAACTGTCTAACAATAATAACTACGTTTCCTTATATAGGGAAACAACAAAACTCTAAAACAAAAATAATAAAATATTTGAAAATAATGGAAAAATACTAAAAATTCAAAATAAAATAGTAAATGATGGAATTTGCCCAACAAAGACCATTTTGTTTGTCCGGCTCGTCGTTCTCTTCGAAACGATATATTATGGGCCCAATTCTGACATCGGGAGCTCAAAAACTGCTAAAATGCACCTATAACGTGCACTTTCTTAGGGTGATCCATTTGTTGTTCCAAAACTCACCATCCTCTATTATGTATCAAGCGCTTTAATAAGTTAAGTTAAAAATCAGCGCATTATTATTTTTACTTAGTTTCAAAAAATTTAAATAAAACTTGAATAAAATTTAAATAAAATTTAAATAAATTATTTTTAGACAGCGCTTTTATGAAAAGACGCTGCAGTAAACATTTGACAGCGCTTTTTATATAAGCGCTGTTTTAATTAGTATTTTTAACAGCGCTTTTTTGGAAAAACGCTGTTAAAAATATTACTTAAGACAGCGCCTAATAATAAAAGCGTTGTTGTATATTTTGTACAGCGTTTTCTTAAGAAGCGCTGTGTTAAATACATTTATTACAGCGCTTTCTATTTAAAGCGCTGTGAAAGATCTAATTTTTTTAACAGCGCTTTATAACAAGCGCTGTTGAAGATATAATCTGTACTAGTGAGTAGAGCAAATAAAAACATGTAAGTCAATATTTTAATAGCTATACAATTAATAAAGTACGAGAAGTATTATTAACGGTTATTTTCTTGAAGTCAGTTTTTCATTTCCCGTAACACCTTTTTATGTAAATATTTACTTAGACACAACTAAATGTTAAACTCATATCATGTGCAAAAGCACAAGGAGTATGATTAATAGTTATTTCATAAAGCTACATCCCTTTCTTACTTTAATATTCACTTACATCATATCATTTTATGCATTATTTGAAAGCATTGGATGGATAAGGGATTATTTGAAGTATTGGATGGATAATGGATGTTAAACACATGCCGCTATTTGAATGGATGGATTATATGTTATTTTGTAGTTTTTTATCATAAAAGTTCCCTGATTTTTAAGATAAAATTTCTAGATTGCGATGGTACATGAGACTTCTATGAATATAACGTTAAAATAGATTATCTTATAAAGGGTTCAGAGCAGATACCGATCAATAAGTGATCACCTAGTTAACTGATGAAGATACCTTACGTACTTAAGAGGAAGAATTAATTAGCTAGTGCTAGTCGATGAGAAGTCTCTGTTTTGTCTTCACTGAAGAAAACAAGATTGCGTTCTCGAGATAATAACAGCAAACATGCTCCATAAGAAAAGCAAATTTTAATGTCTTACCCTACTCTACTGTGCATATTCTTGTCCTATACCATCACAAGATTCATATCAATTTATATCAACATGCGTCCGAGGTAAAATAAAGATCCACTCCACCCTCTTACACTCAAATTTCAAATATGAATATTTAAATAAATTTTGGTTTTATAGCTGGTTTTGTGGTGGACACCGACGATCGATGTGTACTCCACGTCCGAATGTCCGAATTGCCCTTTTCAGGAAAAAAATTATATATTTTGTTGGAAAGTTTGTGTAGATTTCAAATTTTATGTAAAAGTTCTCGAACAAGAAAAAAACCTCTACGCATTGCAATTTAAATATACAAATATTTTAAAAAGAAATCCCACGGTATATACCGATCGGTACCAATAACAATTTTCTTACATTAACATTATCTTAGTATTGCAACACTAGATCTAAACCCCTATAACTTATCATTGGATTTTAAATTTATCTAAGCCCATGAAAAAGTCGGCCCATTTGGATCCACATCAGCTTCTTCCTCACACATGTCCACGGAAGTTGACTTCCCAAATACGGCGTTGACCACTCCACTCCTTACTGGTCCTCGAATCTGTCAATGAAGGAGGCTTCAGATTCTACACTTTCGTCTAGGTTAGCCTTACATCAGTTGATTGAATTGGATCTTTTTTGGATGTTTTCTGAGCTTCAAATTTTAGGGTTTGATATTGAAGTTTTGATCTTGAATGAGGCTAATGCGTGTTGGGACACTTGCAAAATCTAAACTTTGATTTGTTTTGTCTTTGTACTAAGTTTGAATGTGAAGCTTACAAAAAGCCATCTTAGCTTGTTGTCCTCATTATTAAGAACAAATCTAAGAAGCTGGTTTTCTAATTTTATTCAATGATTAGTTCCTTTTAGGATTTCATGTGTTTTAGTTCTCAAACGGAATCCTTTAATTTCACTACATGGAAAGATGTAGCGGGTGTGTTATTAGTTTATTACTGTCATCAACAGATTCATTAGTTGTATTTATTTATTTATTTATTTATCATCCCCATGCCTTAAAATGTGTCACCATCAATGTTTTTCGCCACAGGCTCAAAGAGCAAAAGCTTTAAAATCAGTAATATATTTTTGCAGTGGTATTCTACTCTGTTACGATATTCAGCAAGAGGACTTTATAATCCTGGTGTTGAATTTGTAGTGCAGACTGCAGATAGCCTTGTTATTTTCTATGAGAATGTTCAAAGTGCAAATCTTTGATATTCCCTCTAAAATCATATGTGGTATTTAGTGGTGTGTTTTCTCTGCTGTATGATCTACCTCAGATTCAAAAGACTTCATACGCCATGTCGGCAGAATGGCTCATATGGGTAAACAAGTGCAATATATTATTTACAAAGGTACGATTTGAGTTTCTTGGTATATGCATTTAGTTTCATGGGTCTTACTGTTTAAAAGGCTTGTAATTAATCTTTTCTGCAAACAGGAGGAAGCCTATGTTGATTTGTTGAATTTCTGCTTCTAATACACAAACCTCCTAAATGATCAGATCAAGCCTACTATATTGCCTCCAAGGTCAGTTGTTTTTTCTGTTTTTTCCATTATGATATGTTCTGTTTTCCAAATCTTTTTTATTTTATGACCGTCTTATATCCCATGTAGAACTTTTCACATGTACTATTTTAAATAACAAAGCTGCTTTGGTTAAGAAACACAGACCAGACAGGTTCACTAGCAAGACATTTGAACGAGGATTTAGATAACAAAACTAAACCGAAGCTTGAAAACTCTAATGTGAACTAAAATATCTCATCTGTTTTCTAATCCTTCTTTTGATTCATTGTGGAAGTAGTTGCCCTGCATCCGTCATCTGAACTGGTTAAACCATTCATCTATTCATCTTCACAAAGTTGTCTTTCTTGTTGTTAATTTTTTCATCCTCATCTCAGTGCAATAATTATTTTTCGTTAAAACACTTCATTCTTCTGCATGAAACAAGTAGAAGCTGATTAAATTGAAACCAACAGCGAATCAACTTTTATTACTTATCCTGTTCCAATTTTATAAACAAAATAATTTTCTAGATAGCATCTTAAGTCGATGATGTTTGGTGCCTTCTTTGTGTTTTAGGATGATCTGGTCGTACCTTGAAATTTGTTGTAGTGGCACATGTCATACATTACTACCATACAAATATTGTTGAAATATTGCAATACGTGCTGTTATTTATCAGTCAATAAAACTACATACTAATTAATTGACATTATGGGATGAGAAATGGTTGAGACTGCATTTAATTGATGAGAGGAGACAAATAGAATAATATTGAAGGGGAGTAACAATGCTTTCATAATGATAATCAACTGTAACTAATGAATGGTGTATCATTACAGATGAGATCAAAGAGCCACGAAGAAGGATATTTCCGTACATTTGATTGAGGTAGAAAGCTAGGCATACGAACAGAAAGGTAAATCGTGTAGAGAAAGGTGGTTTCCAAAGTTTGACCTAGGAAACTGCTTCTTGCTTCCATTTAACAATTCCATTTATAGGAATCTTCAAGTCAGATGTTGTCTTCTGCCTTTTTCAACATTATGAATGTGGCAAGCAGTGTCCTAGCTTTTCCAACCATATATTTTATAAGGGTTAATTGCCCCGAACCACCTATAAAATACGCGTTTTTCCCAGAACCACCCTTAAAATAATTTTTTCCCAGAAACCACCCCGCCGTTATACCTTTTTTCCCAGCAACCACCTGCCGTTAGTGCATCATATTTAAGCACTTTATTTTTGCCAAGAACCACCCATAAAACTTTATTTTTTCCATAACCATAACTCGCAAGTTAAATCGATAAAAATTAACTAATTTGTACAAATAAATAGTTTCAATAGTACTTCATAAATACAAATATTAAAATATGTTAGAGAGTCGAGTATCATTTGATTATTATAACTTTTATATAAGTGTTTGATTGTATTTCGCCTTTTGATTTTGTTAAGTAAGTATTTGATTGTATTTCGTCTTTCGATTTTATTAAGTGTTTGATTGTATATCACGAGGACCTCGAAGAGACGTAATTTAAATTATGTTAGAGTACCAAATAATATGAAGTTATTATACTTTTTTAAATTTGTGTTAGATTGTATGTCGTCCTTCGATTTGAAAAAAAATTGTATGTCTTGTATAATATTCTTATAGAGTTTATATATGCTAAAATATGTTCAAAAGTTAATAAAACAATAATTGACATTCTATTATAATATTTTTAACAACAATAAATTTTAAATGTATGGTTTTATTACCTATTATTTTTAATTTTATGTTAAATAAAAATTATACTCACTATCAATTTTATTCTTCTTTTGAACCACCCATAAAATTTTATTTTTTCCACAGACCACCCATTAAAGTGGGCTTTTAACGGAAAAGTTGACGGCGTTAACGTTGGTGGTTCATGGGAAAAAAGGTATAACGGCAGGGTGGTTTGTGGGAAGAAATTATTTTAAGGGTGGTTTCGGGGAAAACCCGTATTTTATGGGTGGTTTGGGGCAATTAACCCATTTTATAATCATTGTTAAATTAATCATATCACGATTATCACAGTGTCCATATTAGATAGCACTTCAAAAATCAGAAAAATGCATACTATATATTTATCATAAATCTTTTGAAACTGAAAAGTAAAACTGGTGTTGCAGAAATAATTCAAAATAATGCTGTCTCATGCTTTGGAATTTTTGTGTAGGACAAAATCAACATTTTGCAGTGATACCACAGATCATTCAAGCTGCAGAGTTTGGATATTGTACATTTCGTTCTTTCTTTCTTTCAATGCTGCAATATAAGGTGAGTACAAGAGTTATAAAATAGATAAATATTGCTTTTTTCTTCAGTATTTATATGCTAAATTTATGGACTTTTAAGATGCCTTGTTCTTGGTCTACACTTATTGCTTGGAAGTGTGTAACACAGATTTGTTTAATCCATAACCGAAATCACTCTTTTACGTAACATGTTAATGTCAAACAACATATGATTTTGTATGTTTATAAAAATATGCATGTATAGTTGACATATTCTTTAATCATGATCTCAAATAAAAGATTCAACCTGCCGTTTGTTTAAAGCTTGTCAAATTGATATGTAAAACTAGAATGTTTAATCATGAAACCACCAGTGAGAAATCGCAAACCTGTGTCTGCTTGAACTGGTATTACCACTTAGAATATTTGTCTGAGTATGTGTTCAATATATATATATATACGTTTGATAAGACTGAGAACCGACCTCCCATGGTCGTGTACTTTTGTAGAATTCAAGTTTCAATATAGTAAACCTGCTTACAGGTTACTCTACTCTTCTCCACATGCAAAAGAGTTGACTTTTTTCGTTTGTTTTCAGACACTCATCGTTTTAGGATTAAGTTACAAAAATAGGTTAAGGAATGGAAGACCAAAACATAGAACAAAATATTCATACATGGAAACTACTAACTGAAGTTTATCTTGATCTCAGGTCCAGAGCGATTCTCTTTCTCTAAGAGAGTAGTCATAGATTACATTATTGGCAGTAGATGATGAACTGGAGTAGTTGAACAAATCGGAGAGGTTAATGTTGTTGTTAATGAGGTTGCTGTGGTTGATGCTGTTGAAGAGAAAAGACTTGTCATCCTCTGTTATACTCGGTTGAGGTTTGGCAAGAGAAGCTGAAGTTGGCTCTTGCTGCATCTGAATGCAGAGTATCTCTGCTTGGGCTACCGCTAGTTGCATTTGTAGCTGGGAGATTTGGCTTTGCAAGTAAGAAATCGCTCCAACACATCCATAGACCGGATCTCTCAAACGGGCGGTGGCCTCATATACCAGACTGCTAACTGCATCTGACCTTTGATGAATTGGAAGCTCCTGTATTAGGAACATAAAAATATAAGTATTTATTCATCGAAGACAGTAGATTCAACTAGTGCAAGAAAAATAGAACCATTCTCATAGAAAGCTCAGTACCTGAAGCATTTTGCTCACATTACTAGCACCAAAGACCTTGTGAACAATTGCAAACTTGTGGGGTTCATCAGAGGGGAAATATGGTGCAAAGATACATTCCTTGGCACATCTACGACGGAGCAACTTGCACGAAGCACACGGCGAGCTCCCACCGGCCATTTTTTCTTTTAGTGGATTCGTTTTTCAGGTTCTCTCTAAGAGTGGTGATGAAAGAGGATTGAGCTTTTTTAAGGAAGTGAATGTTGTGATGTGAATTAATGAGTGATATCCATATTTATATATAATTGTTGGAGGATGCTTGGCTAGCTGATCTATTGCTAGATCGCAGTCAAACCTAATATGATTAAATTGTACTGTGTGAAAGGTAGGATACTTTACATGTGATCTCGGTGGACACATGACAAGGTATCGTAGTACTCCCTCCGTCCCATTATTAATGTTCCATTTCCTTTTTGGGTGTTCCAAAATCATCTTCCCATTTCTAAAACTTACCATAAATGAACATGTCTTCTTTAGTTTTCCACCACATATTTCTCCTCTCTCTTCCTTTTTCACCACTTATTATCTATCAAATCACTTTTTTTCTCTTTCCTTACCACACAACTATCTTTTTTAATTATTATTTTTTATTCCTTAAAAACCGTGCAAAGAACCAAATGGGACATAAATTATGGGACGGAGGGAGTAATTCGGTATGCTATTTAAAAATTCAAATGATTAAGACAACATTATACTTCCTAATTAATTATGCATGTGTATATAGAGGTCGTATTCCGTGGATTTTTTAGTGCTTTCATGAATCTATTTTGCATTTATTGATTGAATTTTATTGAAATTGCACTATATCATTACATTTGTTATTGCGTTTTGTACATGCAAAACATGTCTGATTAATATAATTGCACAATCTGATGCATTTATAAAATTTCAATCAATGGACGCAAAATGAGAATTACGAATCCATCAAAAAAGATGGATTCACATGATACATTATCATCAGTCGTTTAATCTGTCTTTGTTACATTCCTTAGTAATGCTGTTTTACTAGTGTGTGTTGTTACATTCGTTTAATCAGTCTTTGTTAAACACAAGTGTTATCAGAACCAGAGCTACAAGTGAGACAAAAGTACTCTCATTGATTTTATGTTGATTGAAAGCAGAACTTCCTTTAAAACTCGTCAAAGACAAAATGGAAACAGTTGCAGTTCTTTCACTGCAACTGATATTAATGAGATCACTGACAACCAAACTACAAGATTAGTTAAATAAGAAGGTCATACAAAACAAATTAGAAACCTTTTTCAAGAGGGATAGAGTAGGCATTGCCATTAGGCCCTAGGCCGAAAAAAGCCCATGGGCCGGCCCGAAGCCCATCCAAGCCCAGCCCTGTCGAGCCCATCCAAAGCCCGATCGAAGCCCAGTCCTATATCAGATAGGCCGGGTTTGGGCTTCATTCTCGGGCTTTGGGCCCGGCCCACCGGCCCGACCTATTGGCCCATCTCGCAAAGCCCGACCTTACCGTACTAATATTTCGAACAATACAATAGTGGAATAAATATAAAAAAGTCATACTATATAATATATTTTACAAACTCTTTAAATCAACATTTATATGAATTTATTTGTATATTCTTATTTTCTAAATTAATATTTTTTCTATTGAAGTCGTATTATCTCAATATATTTAAAGATATATTCATTTGTTCTCTGAACTTTATCTGATTCTGTTATAATAAACCTTAAAAATACAATAAAAATGAGTTAAAAAATAATGTGACATAAAAAATATATTTTTAAAATTGTATTTCAATTATTATGTATTTTTTATTATTTAAAAATTATTTAAAAATTATATTTTAATTAAAATTTGAAATTTGAACGGGCTTGTGGGCTGGGCTCGGGCTTCATTATTTTTACCAAGCCCGGCCCGGCCCGATGAATAGTGATAGGCCGTAAATATTAGGGCCGGGCCGGGCTCGGGCTTCAAGTTTTGGGCCGGGCCGGGCTGGGCCGGGCCGAATGGCATTGCCTAGGATAGAGATTCGATAAAGATCGAATTAATTAATTGTTACTCTTACGCATTAACTAAATGGTGGTACTGCTACTATAAAGTACTCCCTCCGTCCCAATTTGAGTGACCCATTTGAGAACTTTCACAGTTTTTAAGAAAATTGAAAAATATGAGATAAAAAGTAAGAAAGAGAATGAGTGGGATAAAAAGTATGAAAGAGAGTGTAAATGTATAGGTAAAAAAGTTTCTATTTTAGGAAATGAGAAGTTCATTTTGGGACATCCAAAAAGGAAATGGGACACTCATAATGGGACAGAGGGAGTAGTATTATTATAAACCCTAGAGTTCTGGTTTTTGTGGTACCAGTGTGTTTTGTAGAACCCTAAAAGTTCTTCCTTCTCATGCATATCTCATTTCACAGTCTCACTCATCATTCATTACACATTACACCACTTGTTTCGATGCTTAAGCTCTCAAATTCAAGCTTCTCTTTTGTATTGTTTTGTCTCTGTGTTATGTCTATCAATCTTAGCAAAAAGAACCAGCTCTACTTTCCTTGTGTTATGTCTGTTTTCTTGACATATGTTTTCTCTCATGCTTCAAAAAGACATAATTAATGATTCATGATTTTTGTGTCAAGATTAAATTTCTTTTGTTTCTCAGCTTCTTCTTATATTATCTGTTCAATGTTTCTCAATCTCATCTTACATGAATACAATGCAACAGTGTTTAACTCTAGCTAAACCCTAGCTAAACATTATAACTATATTAGGTTACTGATTGTGGAAACCCTAACTTAAGATTTACTTTATCATAACTACAAGTCAGTTTACTTAGTTATATCAGGATTCAGTTTCAGTAACTTTTATATCATTATATTTTCTAGGGGTCTGAATGAGAGCATATAGCGTATAGCCGTTAGCAGATGATCATAACTGTGATATGGGGTTAAGATGAATAAGTGTCAACATAAACAACATAACACTAAAATATAGAAGCACAAGACAAGTTTATGGGTTTTTGGGGTTGTAAAGAAATGTGAAAAAACAGACATCTTTCACCACCACCATTGACGGAAATAAGAAAGCTATCTTCAAGAAACCGAGCATTAAATGATATAACATCCTCGGAATGATGTCTAGATTCATTTTCGAGATGCTTGGTTTTTTCTGCTATTATGTTTTGCCTCTTTTCTTTCGATACCAGCTGTTAGAAAGAGAGTCTTGAACTGCCTCTTGTCTCTCTTTTTAAAGTATCATGTCTAAACCTACACACAAAACCATTTTGAAGTGAAAGGATTTTGAGTCGAGGAAAACTACCAAATTCAATAGCATGTATTTTTTTCACAAATTCGATCTCCAAAAAGTTTATTCCAACCATCAGATTAATAATATCCTGATTTTTATGAACTTACAAATTATTTTTTAGTACTTAAATGTTAAATCATATCCCCATAAATTCCTAATTTATCTATATCATTTTCCCTCATAAAATGCATAATCAAGACCAATAATTTATCATTCTTTAATTTCTGTGTTTGTAAGACGTAAGTTGTATTGATCCATGAATCAAAGGACTTGTGATATTTTGCTATTTTTAATTTATAAAGACTAATGTTTAAATCTGCAAAATTACTACTCACGTCAATAAAACGCAGCGTTTGGGTGACGCGCCCTCTTACTCTTTCGAATTTGGGGATTTTCTTTAAAATTAGGGTTTCGAAAAATCGAAATCGAGCGAGAAGACGAGCGACGACTGAGAGTGGGAGTGAGCCGGTGGCGTGCGCTCGCGATTTCTGACATTTTTAAGGTTTCGATCATTCCTAAGTTCCTTTAAAATTGCTCGAGTCGGTTTGTGAACCTTGTTGATTTCTGATGTTTTCATGCTTTTTTTTACATATATATATTTTTTAGTTAGTTTGGTGGATAGATAGGCTTAGTTCAAAACTGATCATTTTTGAACTAAATTGAAACATTGAAAGCAAGAGCTTTCACTGCAGAATAGATGAGTTACATGGATACCCAAACTAGAAAGGAAATAAAGGCACGGCCTCGTTTATTTGATTAACATTTAACGTAGCTGCAAGTCTGCAACGATGTTGATGATTGGTTGAAATATATGCAAGAATTCCCAAGTTCCTGATTTAAATCTTGGCATATTCAATGGTCTTTTTCCCATCATGAGGTTTGCTGAAGAAATATTTGGCATAATCTAAGTAGGAAACTTCCCTGTAGACCGGTTTCTCTCCGTTTGCCAGCTCTTCAGGTAAGGGACTCAATATGGCTGCGCGCTTTGGAGTCACGAATATAGGGACTGAAATCCTGTTCTTATCTCTGCTGGCCATAACACGATGGTTGACACTCTTGTATCTCCCATTGCTTAGTATCTCCAGTGCATCTCCAACATTGATCACTAGAGATCCGTAGATGGGAGGAACAAGAATCCATGTGTTGAGTTCAGGGGCTTTGACTTGAAGTCCTCCGATTTCATCTTGTAAAAGTAATGTCAGGGTTGAGATGTCAGAGTGACTGCCTACTCCGACTGTCAGACTGGGTTCCGGACATATAGGGTAGTAATTTAGGTTGATTCTCTTAGAACCCATCAACAGAGTTTCTTTATCTTCATCCATATTCTCGACATTGAGTCTCTTCAGTAGGGCCTGAAGCAGTTTTTTTATTACACCGGTCGTTTGCTTCATGTATTCCAGTAGTTCATTCCTATGTTAAAATGAATAAAAAGTGAGCTCACTCGACGTACTTTTCCATGTCGTTTAGAAGTCGAAAAAGATAAACAAGAGTACATGTACATGCCTAAACCATTTGTAGCCTCTATGTTGAAGTATCAAGTGACTTGAAACTAAACTAGATATTTTGTGTTACCTGCAGGTAGAAGGCCAGTTGAGGGTGGCGTGATCATCCGACAGATAGAAGAGACTGAGGTAATCTTTCCACTCTAGCACCATCTCCGTCTCAGGGTTAAAACTTGTGCCATAGTGCACACTCTTCATCTTTGAGTACTTACTCTTCTCTGCAGCAGGTAAGTTGAAGAACCGGTGTGTCGAAGCCATCACATTATCAAGAATCTCTAAAGGCACTCCATGATTAACAATTTGAAAAAATCCCCATTTTTCAGCGGCATCACATACAGAATTTGCAGCATCAGGGTTTGTGTCCCAGTTAGACATGTCAATGATGGGAATACATTTATCCACCATCACCTCCTTTGCATTGATCCTGCTTGATTGTGGCTGGATGTACTGCTTGGGAATGCAGCTAAGTCCCATTTCAGATAGACCCTTAACACCATTACCCTTTTCTATGACAAAGTCGATGATATCAAAGGAGGGACTTAAAGCTTCAGCCATGTTAAGTTCTAGGGGATGCACTTGGCTAGTGATTCTATAATGATGAAGCAGCTGATAGAACTCTGTACAGCTCTTCAATCATGCACCCATTTCAGCAGTGTTTTTAAGGTTCAACTATTTAGCTCGGTAAAAAATGTTTCAATAATTGATACAGTTTGCAAGTGGATCACTTGTTAGCTCTAAACAAGGGATTGTTTTTTTTCACTAGCATTTTGATGTTGGCTTATTTTTGGCAGTTGCGTGCCTAAACCAATTGATTTTGTCAATACTAATTATTGTGCTAACATTGACTCTGAAAAGTTCTCCAATTCTTATTATTCATATCATATAATGCGCTTAGATTTGAATGAACTAATTTCAGTTTGATCTAAAAGTCGACTTACAAATTATAATCTAATATATACTTTGTAACAATTTATCAGCCGACAATTTTCTTATTCACACGGCATTTTCAACACTGACAGTAAAAACTTGCATTTTGAAACCAATAATTTTAAAAAATGTTCATTTTTGAAATTCAAATTCAAACTTAAACAACAAACTCAGCCAAATCTCATACACGATTGCAAATGGCGTTCACCCTGAAACATATCTTTAATTCTTAGTCGGAAACTTCTAGTAGATCCTCCATTTTCTCCGGCGAGTGAGATTTGTTAATATGTATGGAGGAAAGCACGCGACTACTGTGGGGTCTACTGGAATTCGTAACGAACCATTCAGGGTGAATGCTGTCGTCACGGTGAAGGCTAAGCAACATCAAATCATCCATTTATAAATTGACACGTGGAATCTATCTGTGACAATTAACTCACTGTTCTGTGAGGTTAGCATTCCCGACTCCTTGCGCGGGAATTCTGTTACAGAACTGAGCATGCATAAAACGCACGCAGAGCTCGAGCCTCTCTCATCTCCATTTTCGTACGGACTTTGATCGCCGGAGAGATGTTTTATTCGCATCAGCTTTTAGCTCGGAAAACTCCACTTGGTCAGATATGGTGAGTTGTTGCTGATTCGTTTGTTAAGATTTTAGTTTCCGATTTGAAGTGATGGGGTCTGATCGGGTTTTTGCTTTCTCCGTGAAGGATGGCGGCGACTCTGCACGCGAAGATCAACCGGAGGAAGCTGGACAAACTTAATATTATTAAGATATGGTCAGTGATTCAGTTGATTGTGTTTCGTTTTCGACTTTTCTGTACGAGGGAGTTGATTTTGGTTTTTGATGATTTGGACAGTGAAGAGATTCTCAACCCGTCTGTTCCGATGGCGCTGCGATTGTCAGGGATTTTGATGGGTAAGTAGTAAGTTGATATTGAGCTCTTACGTCATGTTGATAGGTTTATTTTGGTACTGATGTGTTTGATTAATGTTGTGTGGTTTTGCTATCTCAGGTGGAGTGGTCATTGTTTATGAGCGGAAAGTGAGGCTGCTTTATGGTGATGTTTTTGATTTATTTCTGCTTAAGTGGATTTGTATATTTGGTTTATCAAATTGAGCAGATGTTTATTGTTGATTCATTTTTGATTGACAGATGATGTGAATCGGCTACTTGTAAGTTGTGTTATTCTACTGTGGTTTTAACATTCAGCTGATATGTGTTTGTTGGCAAATTTATGTGAAGCTATGTTGATCTTGTATGCCTAAATCAGGTGGAGATTAATGATGCGTGGAAAATGAAAGCTGTTCAAGATCCAACAATGCTTCCCAAGGAGAAAGCCAAGGCTAAGTTAGTCTGTTCTTGAGTTTTCTGCTCGCTTAATTGGAGGGATATGCCTGTTGTTACTGAAATTAGCCACTAGGGCAAATGTAATAATCACATATGATCAGCCAATATTCAGGATAGGTTAGTTTTAAGTTAGTTTGCCAGTTGGACCAGCATGAGGTAAATGTTAACTGAGGTGCTAATTTTTTAGATGAAAAAGGGGGTGCTTGGAAATCCTGTATTGTTTTGTTTCACTTGGTGTTACTTTTGATGGTCAAACCGTTAAATATGTGCAGGTATGAATCTGTCACATTGCCTGAAAATCATAATACTGACGAAGGGGAGACTGAACAATCCCTTAATTTTTCGAATGCAACCATGGAATTTCAAAGGACTGAGTACTTTGCCGTGGTAAATATTTCTACCTTATAATATAGTCTTGTAACATGTTGAAGTCACGAAGAAAACAGGGGTATAGTATGTTGACACTGACAGTGTATAGGTTTTTGTGGTGAAATCAACATAAAAGTGATTTTATTGGAGATGACTTCATTTGTTAGTGTGTTATTTCATAACTCATATTTAAAATTTTGAATAGAAGATCAAATGGGTCTTAGAAATTGGATGTTTGTTCTTAAAAAATTTCCAATATATTGACTAATGTAAAATTTTAAGTGGGTCTTAAATCGGGAATTGGGAATCAAATGGGTCTTAAAATTTTGCTACGATGCCAATATATGACTATGAATTTCTGAATGTTTGTTCTTAGAAATTGGATGACATCGAGGAACCGCATTTTTTACCAGCAATACAGGGGAGGAAAATCTACACCAAGGTATATGCTTCACATCTCAGCCTTCAGACTGACATTCTGCAAATAGATAGTGGTCCATGTGAACTCATCTTCCTTTTTACATAAGTAGTCATGTGAACTCATCTTTTTAATATTTTTGTCTGCGCTAGCTGACCGGCAGATATAACAACCAATGAATACTACAATCCATATCAAGTAAATTCTGACTTTGGCAATCATTTTGAGAGGTGAATCATCTGAGCATGTCTGCGCTTAATTAATTCTAGCTTGATACTGCAGACTAACGTGCCTTCATTAAAAAAAATCTCCAAAATAGCCTATCCTTTCTACTTCAGTCTTGAGCTAGCAAGGCATTTCAAAATCAAGTTCTATTCCTTAAGATATTACGATGTTTTGAATTCTGCAGGTTTGATATTGATGGTGATGATGATACTCAAATTAACTTCAACACAACTGTACACACAGAAATTCCAACCCTTGTGCCTCCCCACCTGTTCAATATGAGCTGCCAAAATGTAAGTCTAAGCATTTTTACCATTTGTTAATAACAGTAAAGCCCTATCAGAGGGCATATAATTGAACTGATAATAGAAATCCACTTACACTGACCTATCATGTTTAATCACTCTTGTTGGCACTATAGTTCCACTTGCAACCGTATAGTGTTTTTCCATTTAGGGAAATCCATATGCTTCTGTCATTTCTAAATTCCTTTTTTGCAGCTGATGAAATCCAGGACCACTTTCCTGAACAAGGTTACCAGCAATCCGATGTGCAGATAGATGAGAGGGTATATATATCTTACCAGATGTGCTGTGCAGTACTCTTTGTGAAAACAAATTAGTTTGAAATTCTCATGCATGGCACACAACTTTCCACAGGTTCAAAAGGGCCCAACTAAAAGGATAGGTAGAAGACTGGCTCCTTATATTATGGACTACGATCAGACCATAATCCCAGGCCAAGTATTTCAGTCATGGCTTCAAACTGCATCTGATGTTGTTGGACGGAAAAAAAGAAGACTAGTATGCGTCAAACACTGATGCTGTGCATTATATTTTACTGTAAACAATTAATATGGCCAATCATTATTTTTCTATCATGCTTAGCTCACATTAGTTATGATTCATCTTGTTTTGCTTGTCCGCAGCCCATTGGTATCATAACTAATATGAAGTTAAGCTGCAAAATGGAGCTACCGCCTCTTGTTTTGCTGGGTGGATTATTTACAATCGGAAATCAAGAAATCTATTACCCATCGCCGTTACTGGAACTATGGATGAGAAGCACCCAGCCTCCACTTGATACACCATCTGGTTAGATTTTCCCTTTAATTCCTTTATTTCCAACATTTACAAAGCATGTGAAATCATAAAATTTCTCTTGTTGGATGCAGGCCGGACCTCTCCACCACAGCCACCTGAACCTTCATCCTCTTCACCCCTAAATGGTATAAATTACCAATCTCCAGTGGGAAATGTAAGTCCTAAATTCATGACTTCCCAGTTATATTATTCTAGATATCTATGGATCTCTTAACAACAGGTACATATATGTGGGTGAAGCTTTTTGAAGATACCAATGGCGGATTGGATCCACAGCCTATTGAGAGGCTACGGAGAAATCTGGACAGTGATGTGGTCCAAATAGAGAATGTTGTGGGGCTTAATACTACTACTGGAATCGGTACTGGAGAATGGGCTCATACTTATGGTGTTGTCACGCCAGGAAATTCTGGTATATATGCCAAACCAAATTGTATAGTTTGCCAGTTCGTTTTTCCTAAACATTTGGTGGAAGTGTTTCATCAATGGTGCTCAAGATTTATATTTTATGAATAGGAGATGATGTAAGGTCAATCCCCAGTACAGGCTCTGGAAACAGTTTGCCTTCTTTTACTTCACATTTTAGTTCAGGAAGGTTAGTTAAATTTTCATACAAGATTTGATATATGTGAACAGAAAATCATTGGCATTTCCCTTGTATATGCTTCTCATTGCATAAGGATTGACAAAAAATTCCTTACTGCTTCATGAAAGCAATGGCAGACTAAACAGGAAAAGACCTTATTCTCTGACGGGGCAGGATGGAATTGGTCTAGAACCGGTCACTGAAGAAAATTCATTGTATCCTCATGAATTAAATTTCAAATTGGCAAAGCTACATGAGAATGGCAGAAGCCCTGATAATGGTAACTTCAGTTGCCTTTTTTTACCTGTCATTTTCTTGTTTTCTTCCTGACAGAAGGTATTATAGTACTTAGTCTGAAAATAGCTAACATAGGATACCTTAATTGTTTACAGAACTGCTGGTAGAGACAGTACCCACTCAAACCCAGAAACCTGCTGGAGATCATCCTGTTGACAAAATAACGGATGCAATAAGACTGTAAACACTTTCCTTATTGGTTGGCAAATCTAGATTTGAACTGACACTGAATTTCATTTTATGTTCATTGACAGGAATTGGAAAAGTCATTTTGACACACCGGGAGTCCTTCCAACAGAATCTTTGGATAATCTAACTTCAGGAATTAGCAGAAAGAAAGCAGCCCAACTCTTTTATCAGACATGTGGTATGACACTCTTGCTACTACCCTACTAGGAATGTACATTAAATAAGTATCTCAAAGCTCAGAATGGTCCCTCATACCGGTAATGAATCTGGTCTATCTGCAGTTCTTGCTTCTCTTGAATTCCTGAGAGTAGAACAGAAAGTTCCCTATGGCGATATTCTAATATCTAGAGGATCAAAAATGTGATGGGCAAGCAACATCTTGGAATCAGTGACATGCATTTCCTGTTTTGCTTACTCTAATTGGCTTAATTCTTCTATATACTCAGGCATAAATATTGCAAGTTAGATGAATGCAGTATGCAGGTCGGATCAGACACCTGTGGATGTTGGCATAAGACTTGCAGCTAGCAATCTAATTTACCACTGGTATTCTTAGCAAAACTTTTAAACCAGAATGGTTAGGTTTTAGTTAAATTGTGTATGAGCTCTTCCATGTGTCTTGATAGTTTATCTATCCATCATAACAAGTTTCAACTAGAGCTCTCATGCCATGTGAAAGTTTGCTTGTTACTGCGGTAATAGGATTCTTAAAGCAAGAGTGAACCGGGGCTAAATGCCATCAGATGACAGTCGCATATTAAGTTTCTGCACATGCTTCTGCATAGATTTTCTGTTCATGATATGTTAGAGATGCCTTAAAATCTTCACGTGTGTTTTTTTTGTTGGATGTTGAGTCAAAACGCCCATGTTATCAAGGCAACATTTATGCAAACTACTTTCCCTAAAAAAACTATGTTTATCAACTAGTCATTTTTCTTAGACCTGTCAAAAAAGCCCAAAATCCATTACCCGCCCATTATCCATCCATTAAAAAGTTATTCATATCTGCTCATTTAAGTTAATGGATAATTTTATCCATTAACCATTAATGAATCAATTAAATCAGGGTAGTCCGTTAGCCCATTAACACCCATTAAAAAAAATTAAAAAAACAAAACAAACCTAACCATCGCCGACTTAACGCACTCACAGCCTTCGCTTTCCGTGAGCTGTTCTTTTCCGTTTGCGACACTCTATGTTTGATTGAATACGTCCTATCTCTTCGTGTGTGTGTGTTTAAGAGGCTGTAACGCTATTTATTTGGACTTGTTCCCTTGCCGAGGGTTTTTTGGAATTTTGTGCTTCTGGATTGCTTGGTTCTCTTTGCTTTGGCTATATTTATGGTCTTTGAATTGAATGTTTAAGGTTAGTGTGATGTGATATTGTTGCCAGATGCATTGCTCGAGGGGAAAAGGGTCTGGTAATTTTAGGGTTTTGGTTGTAAGTTCTAGCAGAGATAAGTCTTTCTGTTTGATGCAGTGGTGTACTATTTGTTCATCCCGGCAATTTTTGTGGTTTTGTACATGAATGCTACTTTCTTTTATATCACAGCTTGGATGGTTTTGTTTCAATAGGTGATCCTTTGCCTTGAATTATTTATAAAGTTTGATTTAACGGGGTAAATGGGTTAACGGGTGTTAACGGGTTAACGGGTTTTAACGGGTTAACGGGTTAACGGGTTAACGGGCGGTTAACGGGTTAACGGATTAACGGGTGTTAACGGATTAACGGGTTAACGGGTGTTAACGGATTAACGGGTGTTAACGGGTTAACGGGTGTTAACGGGTTAACGGGTGTTAACGGGTTAACGGGTGTTAACGGGTTAACGGGTGTTAACGGGTTAACGGGTGTTAACGGGTTAACGGGTGTTAACGGATAAACCGTTACCCATCAATACCCGCCCATTTAACCCATTCTATTAAATGGGTCTAATGAGTTAATTATCCGTTTACCCATTATCCGTTAATACCCGCCCAACCCGCCCTATTTGACAGGTCTAATTTTTCTAATGTTATGAAAGCAACGCCGCTTTCATAATTTCAACATTTCCTTCCGCATTCTCAATATGGAATTCACATTTTGGAACAGTGACTTTTGAATTATCCCCTGAGTGAAGTACGCGACGGGGTCCTTTAAAAAGGGTAAATTTATTGTATTTATTAGTATATTGGAAAATCCACATTATGATTCCAAATTGCTTATCTAAACACGGAAAAAAAACCATTGCATTCCAAATAGGCGAAGACAAGAAGAAAAATGGAATCAATCTGACGACAAAGTCAAATGAAAACCCATGTGATCAAAATTATTGTCGACTTGCTGTGCCAGTTGGTTGTTGCCATTTATAAATCACCTCACACTCCCAGTCGCCGGCCTCTTCCAGTACTATTAACAAATTCTGCCCCAGTAAATTTCTCAGCACCTTCTCCTCAAAGTTCTTAACTTTTCTTTCACTCATTAATCATTGCGGCCATACCCGTCTTGTAGTGTCGTTGCTGTTCTGTTCCATGTTGCTGTCCTGGTCAAAAACAATTACTAATATTCTCTTCTCCATCACACAACGCGCTTTCCGCCATTTGTCCTCAGATTTCGATTTATATCTTCTTTTGTTTTCTTCTCCCTCTCTTTTGGCTGTAAATTTTAGGGTTCCTGTTCATTTAGTCAACTTTTAATCGATTTTCCTTCTCTTCGGTTGCTCCATTTTGAATTTGGGTTTCTGGGTATTCAGATTTGTAGCTCGATCTGGTCACTTGCTAGCTTATTGAGGGTTTGATTGAGATTAAGCTTCAAATGTTTGTGGGTTGTCAGCGTTGGTATGTAGGATTGTTACTGCTGGGTTGGTGTTTCTTGTTTCAGAATTTAGGCCTTTGCAGGTCCCTAAATCATGAAGGTTTGTGCTGCTGTTGTTCCTTTCAGTTTTTTTTATAGAATTATTAGGGTTTCTAATGGCTGTGGACATTTTTATGTGCTATTGCAGGCTTGGCTCTTTTGAAGCTAAGGGAGAGGATTCTGGATGACAACAACAATGCTCAAAACATTGCAAATCCTCAAGTTCAAGACCTCAGCAAGAATTTTGAATTTCAGGTGGATGAGAAGCAGCTAACTTATGATTCACAAAGATCTTTTAACCGCAGATCACTGAAATCATGGTAAATGATGATCAATTTGAACTTTGTGTCTGATTAGATATCTGTATTCGATTACCATGCTCAAAGGTTTTGTTTTGACAAGTATAATCTGTTTGCTAGGAGCATTGCACAAACTGTGAATTCATTTACAGAAAAGTGACGGGAAGTTCAGCTAAAACAGGTATAAGCGCATCTGCACCAGTGCCATCTTTTGCCCCATCTGAGTCACCATCTTCTTCACCATCCCCTTCCCCATCTCCAGCTCAATTGCAACCTCCAAATCCATCTTTTAAGCCTCCTGTTAAGTCCCGTCGACAACCCACTCCCCATTCGAATCCTACACCATTTCCAACAAATCCAAGGGATAGACGCAACTCGAAACACGTAACTTTGACTGTACTAGCATCTGTTGCAAGTGGTATATTTCTCGTTGCAGCCATTATTGGCATACTCTTCTGGCAGACTAAAAAGGGGCATATTGTGAAGCCATTGGTCACTGGGCTAAGCGGACAGCTTCGGAAAGCTTTTGTTACAGGTGACTCCTCACGTTCAATGATCATCCTTCTACGCTTAATATATTGTAATTCATGCATAATAATGAATCATTGCTGTGATCTGAGGCGACTTATTTGACACTTATTTTTAATGTTTTTACTTTGGCCGTTATCACAAATTTATTTTTGTTGGACAAATTTAACTTGAATTGAATGCATTAATCAGGTGTGCCAAAGCTCAAGAGATCCGAGCTTGAACTGGCATGTGAAGATTTCAGTAATGTGGTTGGTTCCTCTGTCTTCGGAAATGTATACAAGGGAACATTGTCGAGTGGAGAGGAAATTGCTGTGGCATCTGTCTCAGTGAAATCAGCCAGTGAGTGGTCAGCTAATCATGAAGCCCAATTCAGGAGAACGGTATGTTGCGAATATAAATATCCAAAACTGGAACCAGGCTTTTACTGTCTTTTCTCACTGTCCATCACTGTTCTTTCACAGATTGATACTTTATCGAAAGTAAATCACAAGAATTTCGTGAACCTCGTTGGTTTCTGTGAGGAAGAGGAACCTTTTACGAGAATGTTAGTGTATGAATATGCTCCTAATGGAACCTTGTTCGAGCACCTACACAGTAAGGATTTTTGCAAACCTTTCTGTTTTCTCTATTTGGTGTCGCTGACGGGCTGCACGCCTGTGTTACATAGCTGTTCATCTTAATGCCATTAATTTGTGTTTGTTGTTTCTTCTATTTACTGATTTTACCCGTATGTTCATATCTACCCCGTATCCTTGAAAGCATGTCTCTCTTACCCTAGGCTTAACTAAGCATGTCTCCTTGAAAGCATGTCTCTTTTGATTGCATTTAACTAAGCTTATGTGATTCAGTTAAAGAGGCAGAGCACTTGGATTGGAAAATGCGACTGAGAGTTGCAATGGGAATCGCATACTGTTTAGAACACTTGCACCAGCTCAGACCAACCATAACCCACAAGAACCTAAATTCTTCAGCCATCAATCTCACTGAGGACTATGCAGCTAAAATTTCATACTTTCCTATATGGAATGACGCAGCCTCAAACACAACAGATTCATCCAGCATGGAGCTCTCATCAACAAGCACTCAAACGAATGTATACAGTTTTGGAGTAACACTCTTTGAAATGATCACAGGCAGTCTTCCATACTCAGCCAACAAGGGTTCTATAGACAACTGGGCTTTGGACTATCTAACAGGACTAGATAATCCCCTCAAAGAAATAGTTGATCCAACTTTGACAACTTTTGACGAAAGCCAGCTCGAAGCAATACACAGGGTGATCAAGTCTTGTGTCCATCCAGACCCAAGGAAAAGACCAACAATGGTAGAAGTAACTGAAACAATGAGACAAATAACGGCTATCAGCCCCGATCAGGCAATCCCAAGACTCTCTCCCCTTTGGTGGGCAGAACTTGAAATAATGTCCACCGAAGGTGCCTAATGATGATGATGCTGATAACCAGAATGTACATCCTGAGTTCTTTGCTACTTAACCGCATTGCTATCTTTCCGCACAGAAATGCGGCCTCGGAAAATTTGGTTTCTTGTAGCTTTTGTTGTTAAATGCTTCTGTATATCTATCAGTTGAAAGCTGAAACTGATGAAGGTAAATTTAAATCCATGCTTTTAAAGGGTTGACAACTTGATGTATTTTTGATACTGTCCGAGGCAATTGGGCCAATGTTTGGCCTTTATTGGGCCTTAATTGGGCCGAGCTCTAGGGTTCTAGATTCAAGGTATAAATACCAACTGGAGCAACGAACTGCAGAATCGTGACGCCGTCGGTTGCGATTCAAGCTTTCGTTTTATAGTTTCCGATCAGATTAGGAGAGGTTAAAGAGACGGCATCGGTGCTGTCCGCCTTGACAAAGCTTTAATTGCTTTATCTTGGCCCTCAATTTTGCTTCTTCTCCTCCGATCAATTTTCAATTTCAATTTTTATACGCGACAATGGTGAACAAGGTTTCTAAAGCTGAAAAGAAGATAGCGTACGACGCTAAGCTATGCCAGTTGTTGGATGAGTACAGTCAGATTCTAATTGTGGCTGCTGACAATGTCGGGTCGAATCAGCTTCAGATGATCCGTAAAGGTCTTCGTGGTGATTCGATTGTGTTAATGGGTAAGAATACTATGATGAAGAGGACTGTTAGACTTCATGCTGAGAAGACTGGTAACAAGGACTTTCTCAATTTGCTACCTCTCTTAGTGGTATGCTATTTTACTCTACTATTCTTCAAATTGAAATGAAAAGGTTTAGTCTTTTTATCGTATTGTGTTGTTGTTGATACTGTGCAGGGTAATGTTGGTCTCATTTTCACTAAAGGTGATCTGAAAGAAGTTAGTGAGGAGGTCGCCAAGTACAAGGTATGTTCTGATTCGATATATATATATATCTATACTGTCTAATGCGTTTTAATATTTTATGATGCAATTCTGTTTAAATATTTAGGGTAGTGTATGTTATGAATCAGTTGTGCTAGTTGTTTAGTCTTAAATGTTAATTGATGCTTATATATTTATTTTCATTCCCTGTAGTAGTAATTTTTAGTTTCATTTTGTGCAAGTTTGTAATCCACCTTATTTAAAAAATGATTCTCACTTGTAGGTTGGAGCACCTGCTCGTGTTGGACTTGTTGCTCCGATTGATGTCATTGTCCCTCCTGGGAATACTGGACTTGATCCTTCTCAGACATCTTTCTTCCAGGTTAGAACATTAACCATATTTTGAGAGTTTCTTATGCTTCTTTTACTGTGGCGGATTATACTTAAAATTCTTCTCTTTTTCTTAGGTCCTGAACATACCCACCAAGATTAACAAGGGTACTGTTGAAATTATCACTCCAGTTGAGCTCATTAAGAAAGGTGACAAGGTTGGATCATCTGAGGCTGCACTGCTTGCAAAGCTTGGAATAAGGCCATTTTCATATGGTTTGGTTGTCATATCTGTGTATGACAGTGGATCTGTATTTAGCCCTGAAGTCCTCGACCTGACTGAGGATGACCTGGTTGACAAGTTTGCTGTTGGTGTTTCAATGGTGACAGCTCTTTCGCTTGCCATATCCTACCCTACTCTTGCTGCTGCTCCTCACATGTTTATCAACGCATACAAGAATGTCTTAGCTGTTGCAGTGGCTACTGACTATTCCTTCCCTCAAGCTGATAAAGTGAAGGAATATCTGGCGGTAGGTGAACTGAGATCAGACTTTTGTGATTTTAATTGTCTTTTTCAATCAACTCTAACAAAGTAATGTATGACCCATCAATCATCCAGGATCCAAGCAAGTTTATATCTGCTGCTCCAGTTGCTACAGCAAACGCTGGTTCTGCCCCTGCTGCAGCAGCAGCTCAGGAAGAAGCTGCCCCAGATGCGGCAGAAGAATCTGAAGATGATATGGGCTTTAGCTTGTTTGATTAAATCTTATCATCTGTTCCCCAACTCTTCTATCATTTCCTTCACATTTGTCGATTTTATTTGAACTGCAGTTTAACTTCTAAATTTGCTCCATTTAAGTCTTGTTTTTAATTATATTTTGACTTTGTTATTATCATTCTTAATTATCTATTCTTAACTATTAATCATAGTTAAATCTTGGTTAGCCTAAAAAGTCTTGTATTTTTTAAGCACAAGCAGCTTTCAACCTTATGATATGCAAACTGCAATGCACCGACTCTATTTTTTTCTCTAGAATACAATTCTAGACCTGAATTTAAAATATGTGACTGAATTATGTCTGAGATCCTTGCAAGAGCCTTAGCATGGAGGCTGCAAGGCAAGCTGGAGCCCAATGAAGAAGAGACCACAAGTATTACCATTACGATTTTCTGATTCAAAATAAAAATAATCTCGCCCGTTCCATTCTATCAGCAGTAGATAAAAATGATAGGATAGGAGCTTGCTACTGAATATATCAGTTAGATAAAGATAAACATCTATGTGATGCAAAATTTCTGTTGTTCCTCTTCTCCTCCATCACCTCACCAGCTAAATGGCCCTAAGCCATCACTACTTATCGAAACCTAGAGAACAAAACAGCACAATTTCGGGTGATAAATTTAAAGATCCGGAACATTTTAGTTATATTGAAAACACCCAGAGAGGCTGAACATGGCAGCTGCTAGACGGTATCGGTACGTATCCGAATGAAATCATAGACAAAAATATTAACATACGGAAACTTACACTCTTACAGTTATAAAGTCAATATGACTTTGGTTGCAATGACTTTGTGGGTAACTGCAGTGACTAGAAAGTGAGATGTATGCAATCTTGGCGTTAAACCCGCCATTGATTGTATAAAGTCAATATGACTTTGGTTACAGTGACTTCAGTGAGCTTGCAAAAATTCACTGATTACAAGAGGGGAGTGGTGATTGAGAGTTGTAATTAGTGGTAGTTTGTGTGCTTTCCACTATGAAGAAGCTTTGTATATCCATGGAATTTTTCTATGCATCTAAATTGAACAGTTCCACGCCTCAACGGCCTTATCCTCAGGTATATACTATATGAGTAATGCTCTTTTGAGACCCTCAATTTTGGGTGAGACCTTGAGACCCCAATCATGGCCGTTGATTGAGTTTGCTTTTAGGGTCCAGATTGTGCCACGTGTAGGTGAGAGAACAAAAATAATAATTTCTCTCCCCTCCGATTTTTGAATTTCTCTAACCTCCACGTGGCACAATCTGGACCCCAAAAGCAAACTCAATCAACGGTCATGATTGGGGTCTCAGGGTCTCACCCAATAGTAAGGGTCTCAAAAGAGCATTACTCTATACTATATAGTATAATTCTTGTTCTCGATGATTACTTGTCTGTATCTACTAACTAATGCTTAGCACGCAGTTAGTGTTATAAGTGTCGTTAACAAGACACCAACACAAGTACTACACGTGTACTTATTTGTTATATACTCGTGCGGCTCATAGATTTGGACAACGATTTTGTCCAACTTTCAAATACTAATCTGTGCTTAACAATTAACATAACCTCTGGCGATAATATTATTGTATAGAGATTGTTCCTTTGTCCCTCAGTCCTGCTATGTATTACTGATCGTGCTCCTCACGATTTTCAACTTCTCATAGTTGCGAATATCTTGTTACTTCCTACCATTTTTTGGAGATGTCACTATCAGTTAACTTGAATTATTCCGGCAATGTAATATTTTAGAATTCGACTGTACGAAGTATATTGTTTTGATTGATGCTGCGAAAAAATCTCATATAGACGACTTCTGCTATAGTAACCTGGATTGTTGTTCTAGATTCATAGAATCACATGGTTTTTTAAACGATTACTTCAAATTTTATTTGAAATAGAGTAAAACTATCATATTTTAAAAAAATTAAATAATGTTAAACTATGTATTATTGGAATGAAGTTATCTGTATTACATTTTCCCAAAATGACATAGTTTTCACAACTAGACTAGAGGTCCAGATGCCCTTTCTTCATGAATCAAAATTTCAAATTTATGTTTTTCATACACCTGGGGAATATCATTGGCCAGATCGACATTGACTGATTATTATTATTTTTCGAAAATATGAAATCAAAACGTCTTTTTATTTAAAATTTGTTGACATTTCTGGTGAATCTGATTTCCACATTTCAATATCAGCAAACTGCCCTTCTGTCTTGTTGAAAAAACTCCATCAGATTTTGTCCTGTTTTTTGATTGTCTCCTTTCTTGTCTCTTCAAATTTCCAGGTACATTTTGTTTTTTAATTTATATTTAATTCTATTCATTTGAAACATAACAGAGCGTGCAATCACGATTTGCAGAAATAGAAACATTTGCACGTTTTCAATTAGACCGTAAATCTGGTCTTGTCGGTTGAATCTCGGTCCGACCGAAACGGCTCATTCCGTTTCCGTTACAATCAAAACTCCGTCTTGTCTCTCTACTTCACACTTGTGAAAATTGAAAGCTTCAAAATCAGTTTCTCTCTCTTCAACAATTTCCGATGAGGAAGCTTTGTCCGAACTACGACTTCGAAGACGGACTCGACACCGTTCTCGAGGTTCCCATTCCGGAAGAAGAGTTTACAGATTCCACAAAAAATGGTAAGAATGGCGGCGGCGGAGGCGGCGGTTGGCTTAGTATGAAGTCATGGATTAAGCCACAAGTAGTTGTAAAGCAGATTTCGTCTCCGCCGTCGTTCGAGGCTGCCGCGTACGGTGGTAAGAATACTGAGATTCAGCTTCTTCTCGGTGTTGTTGGCGCTCCGCTTATCCCGCTTCCGCTTAAATCGGATCATATTTCGCATTCGCTTGAATCTGACCTCAGAGACAATCAGATTGTAAGAAGTTTTAACATTTTAATGATTTTGATAGTTTGATTGATTTTTTAGTTGCTGAGTTTGATTTGGATGATTCTGATTGTAGGAGGCGTCTATGGCGAAGTATATAATAGAGCAGTATTTGGGGGCTGTAGGAGGGGAGAAGGCGTTGAATTCGATTGAAAGTTTGTGTGCGGTTGGGAAAGTGAGGATGGCAGCGTCGGAGTTTTCAGCAGGGGATGATGAGTATGGAGGTAACAGGGCGGTGAAGGGGAAGAATTTGAAGAATGGTGGTGGGGAGATGGGTGGATTTGTGTTGTGGCAGAAGAGACCGGAGCTTTGGTGTTTGGAATTAGTTTTGTCGGGGTGTAAAATTAGTGCTGGTTCTGATGGGAAAGTGGCGTGGAGACAGACTCCTTGGCATCATTCACATGCTTCTCGTGGACCTCCTAGGCCTCTGAGACGCTTACTTCAGGTATTGATTAGTCTCTTATTAACTTATGTTATATTTTCAGTCTACCCATTTTTGTACGGGCGTCATCTGTTTTGTGTTATAATTTTGTATTAATTTAGTGGTAGCTAATGTTATTCAACAGTTTTCAATAGGTTACCTCAAATCTAGAATTGGCAGGAAAGGTCTATAGTTCTATGATCTTTTTACCAGTAGGTGACCGGTATATTAACAACCTAAGTGTTATATAGTACCAACTATTGTTTTACAAGGTTGGCAAACATGCAGTTAATGTACCCCCTTGATACGGAGAGGAATGTGTCTTGATTGGTAGTGCTGTAAAGCTTGTAGTTGGTGATGCAGTACATGCTGTGAGAATTTGAATATGAAACCAGCTACAAATTAACAGTTGGAATTTTTGGTGAAAGGGAGTTGCCAACTCTATATTGATTAGTTTTCAGCATTTGTTTGGACTTTATATGACTTTCATGAAGGGTACATCCAACTATATAAGTCAGCTTTAAGTATTCATGTATCCACAAAAATCAAGCATGAGTGGTTCTCATATCTTCAAAGGAGCATTGAATGGATAAATGTCAATGTATGTAGCTTTGTTTATGTTTTGGTTGGAGTCAGCTCACTATGAAAAAGTCATAAAGTTCGAGTCATTCTATTCATAAATCTTGCCTTTTACAATTTTCGGAGCTTTTCAATTGAATAATAAGGTTGGCTTTCATAAGGTGTGGTCATTTATAGGTGCCAAAATAAATGTTAATGTAGTGGAACCCTGCTTGTACACACTGAGAAAATATTAGTACTAAATGACTAATAAGATTATTGTACTTTGTTTGGACAGGGTCTTGATCCTCGAGCAACAGCCATTTTGTTTTCAGACTCCGTCTGCATAGGTGAAAAGGAGGTTAACAATGAAGATTGCTTCATTCTCAAACTAGAAGCAGGTAAGAATGCACTAAAAGCGAGAAGCAGTAGTAATGTGGAGATCATTCGACATACTGTATGGGGATATTTTAGTCAAAGGACAGGGCTTTTAATGCAGTTGGACGACTCCCACATGCTTGGCATCAAGCACCATGGATCTAACGACAGCGTAATCTGGGAGACAACCATGGAGTCGTTCATTGAAGATTACAAAGATGTCGATGGAATAAACATTGCACACAAAGGCAAAACTTTAGTCTCACTTTTTAGATTCGGCGAGTGTCCTGAGAAACACTCGCGTACACGCATGGAAGAGGTTTGGGAAATCGAGGAAATAGACTTCAACATAAAAGGCCTGTCAATGGAGTGCTTCTTGCCTCCAGGAGATTTAAAGAAAGAAGAAGAGGACGATCATGAGACATCCAAGAAAGACACTGAAGAAGTTAAACCAAGCAATCTGATAAGGAAAAATGAGTTGAAGAAAACACCCTTCATTCTCCGGGCAGCTCCGTTAAACGTCAATCCAGCAAAGGTGGTGGCTGTGGACGCATATGAAAGTTGAGTTTTGTTGATGTTTTTTGTATATAGAAGAACCTCATGATTGTGGTGAGGGCATTAGGAAGTGAAATACCTACCAGATAGTGGGAGTATCATATTTAATGACATAATCTCTCATTGGCATAATTCAACATGTCTTGTTTCTTATGAATATTTATCATTTTATAAACATGCTAATGTAGTGCTTTTCTTGTTATGCTAAAAACAAGTTCAGACTGTTACTAGCTTATGTTGACAAAGATCAAAAACCTGTTGTTGTAAGTGAAACTTGTTCTGCTGAGGTTTTCTTTAAGGAAATTCTGCTGAAGAAGATTTAGATGAGTTCCATCAGTAACTACATCAAAAGTTCCATTCTGATTTTAAATCGACTTTCTGGACGGCCAGCTCTCACTTCAAATTCATTTTCTCCTGCAGCTAAAATTTGGTTAATGTCTTGTTAACCCATGTTGTGAATCAATTGATCATATCAGTGAAATATAATGAGTTTTGTACAGTGCACCAGTTTTACAAGGCTCCATTCAAAATAGTCAAACTTTGACCATAAACCAATGTATAGGAATTGTTGGCACAATTAAACCAATGATTGTGGGCTCAATTAATCCAATGTGTGTAGTGGGCTTAAAAACAAGCAAATGTACTAAGAGTAAATGATTGAGCAGGCAATAGTTATGGTCTTATGGAGCCACTTGATGGAACTGCCATGTACATGAAACAACAACAATTGGAAATGTCTGAAGATGTCAATAATTGAATTGCAAATGGAGCTGTCCCTTTAAATGCTCAACTTCCTATCAATTCATCCAGCAATAGAAGAAAGATTGTGAGTGCAACTCCCCAACTTTGGGCCAGTATCCCATCCCATTCACTCAGGCCCACATTTGTAGATGATATGCTGAGGTGTTTCATCATGTCAATTTATCACCAATTGAAATCTTACAAACACCAACCAAATAAACTTAACAAATCTTCATATTGATTTGGTCATCCAAACTTGGCAGCTGTCCATCATTGGTTTGAGGATAGTTGGGTTGAAAGTGAAACACTCAAATGTCACATTTGCTATTATCAACTTTACACTTATTATTAATCAATAAATGCTTCTCCATGTTTGACATTCTAGTTTTGATGATATCTGTCTATTGGAAACTTTAATTCTAGAATATGAGTGGCAAATCTTCAACCATAATTTAATGAATATTATTGTATGTGACATTATTTTTCATATCAGAATATGATTCCATGAAAACAAAATGCATTCTTTTGGCTTCCATTAAATAGGATCCACTGCTCTAAATAGCAATTTTCAATCAAATAAAATTATGTCACTTTTCAAATTGTTCAACTATACAATATACTTTTACAGTTAAAAATGTCAAAACGATATCATTTTGAACTACGATAAAATGTTGTATCCAACTCTCCAAATCTACATTACTAGTGTATAATTTATGAATTAGTGTAGCAATAATAAGTTGGTATTAATGAAATAATAAGTCAATTAAGTTAGTTAACCAATTAACACATGACTCTTGTTCAAGGTCACCATCAATTCTACCTTACTAAAAGCAAAAACAGACACTTTAAGTAGCAGTTTTTAATATAAACACAAACACGATTATCTGTCTAGTTTTGTGTTAATTAACATCAACTATGATTTGATTAGTCTCATAAAGTCTCTTTCATTAGTCTTTGTTAATATCTATCTGTATAAATCTAGTTTGATTATTGTTGTATTTTTAGTACTAACTTGTTAACTAGAAAGACATGTTTTGATAGAAAAAAGTTTTATGAAGGGTTGGGCGGCTACTATTGATGTTGTTATGTAAAGTGAAATCACCTAACGTTTTGCTTCTACGTAATTTGCTTCTTAGTTCATGCACTCTATTTATTTTTCACTTTTATTAATAATTTTGAAAATACACGGACAATTTAATATTCGACTCGAATCATTTGCAACACTAAAGACGCAGAGTGTAAATAGATATCAGTGGAGAAAATTCATTTCACCAAGCTTCAAGTTGCCATATTATGTGAGGAAAAATGATGAGGCTAGGGTTCGAACCCTGACCCTAAAGTTCCTTTGTTAGGTTCCTCAACCAACAGAGTTGCTACCTTCATTTGATAACTTATTTAATTCATTAAAAATATCAATCCACATTCTTATTATACAAAAAAATATAATAAATAAACAGACAACTGGGTACTACAGCTAGCTGCAACTCATGAATAAATCGACAAATGTAATAAGAGGAACAATCAGAGACCACAACGATCGATCGATATATTGAACTTTCATTTTCGTCAATCAATTCAATCTCTTTATAATCTCCATTAAAATACAAACTTAACTTTTTTCATCACATGAGATGAGGGAGTAGACAATGTGACGCATGAGGTCCAATTTCGTATCACCAAGATATGGCATTTTGGATATATTCTGGAAAATGAATGAAAGAAGATGAAACTCTTCTTTCTTCCACCGCTTCTTCTCTGCCGTTTGTTTTCCTCTTTCTTCCACTGCTCCTCCGGAGTGGAGGAGGAGTTTCTCTCCTTCATGGAATGAAGAATCTCTCTTCCTCTACCCCAAGGAGTCCTTTAATGTTTTATCCGTCATCTTCCTCCCTCCATCAACATCGTAGCCGCCGCCGCTTTCAATCTTCCGATCGGTTGCATGCATGTGGTCGATTGTCACCACCAACACCACCGTCGTCCTCTACGGCTACATGCATGTGACGGATCGGATTTATTTCGGTTATTTTCATAGATCTTTGTCATGTGTATAAATAAATGACATGTAATAAGTATGTTTCATGTATGATCGTCGTGTATGCTTATTATGCCGTTTTGGCTTCATCACAGCAAATTTTTGCTGTATAATAAGGCTTGGTTTGAGCCAAAATCGTCATGTTGTCCATGTGTTGGACTTGTGGGAGTCGATGGTGAAGGTGCCGTCAATGGCCTGTTCGATCAACTGCATTTATGGGATAACTCCTTGGTGAAGATATCTCAGAATTTTACCATCATCTGTATTTCATTTGGTTATCATGAATGGTTGTATTTGTAATCTATTGTAATGATCAATGAAATATACCCACTTTTGATCAAAAAAGAAAGCAAGGTAGATGATCAGATTTGAGCAAAATGAAAACCACATTTTGAGGCAGAGTTTAACATGTTAAAAGGCTTTAACCTTAATTTTTGTACACTTAGAATGTTTGTTCATAGTAATTGAATTTTGGAACAAATGATTTCCAACTGATTTGCTATTGATAATGATGACAATGAAACGTGGTTCTGGTAATGTTACAACGAGACTTGTTCTTGTTTGATCTTCTTCAGATCGATCACAACCACACTCACGTTATCACTACTATGTCTAGCCAAAGCCAACTTAGTCAGCAGGATTGATGCGTCAAGGCAAGCCTTGCTCGAACCTTCACCCGATCCACCCACTTCATTCGCTGCAGAAGTAGGGACTTGCGAAGAGCCCTGCTGCGCTCTCAAGCACATCCTAGCCACACCACATGCGGTTTCATTTGATACCACATCCCACAGTCCGTCACTAGCTAAGATCAAACATTCATCTTCATCGTCCCGGTCAATGACTTTGACCTCTGGAACCGGGATCACGTATGGCTTTAGGTAGTTGTCTCCTATAGCTCGCGACATTGCAAGCACACCGAGTACCCGCGGACCATCCCAGTATATCACTCGTCCGCCAGCTCTCTCAATCCGCTCCAGCTCGTCTGGTCGATCCGGCTAAAAAAGTCAACAACAAAAAACACGTCAGCATACGCACAAACATTCAACTTTAATACGAATAAAACGACACCGTCTAGATGTACAACGACTGAGTATAAGTCGCTGGCTACCTTATGATCGGTGGAAAGAGGAATAGCGACGCCGTTACGGCAGAGGACGGCACGTGAGTCACCACAATTCGACACAACGATCTTCTCCGACGAAACAACCGCTACCACCGCCGTAGATCCAACAGCATCACACTGCGGCAACTGAAGCTCACATCTACAAGACGTACTATTCGATTTCTGAGCTTCCGCGTCCATCTTCGAGAAGCTTCTAACAAAAGCCTCTTTCCACGACTCCTCATCCATCTCCGCCTCCTCCAACTCCGATCTAACTATCTCATGCATCCTCGCTTTACATCTCGTCGCCACATGCGAGCATCCATGTCCGTCAAACACGCCGAAGAAATCACACCCACTCGCTCCGAGAAACGAGGTTGAATCGACACCGCATCTTCCATATCCCTCCGCCTACCGCATACTGACGTCAGCCCAAACTTCGCTACTTCGTCAACCTTCTCCGTCGCCACTAAATTCAAATCGATGCACTTTCCTCTCTTGACGGCGTCGTTTTCGACATCTTCCTCACAATCAGGATTTGAAGAGCAGTGGACTCGTTTCCGAACATTCATTTTACTATCCGATGTGTATTTAAACTGCTGTAGCTCCATCCTCCGCCGCTTTGATCTGAGACTCGGTTCAACCGTCGCGGTCGCCGCCGCAGACGACTCACTCTCCGCCACCACTTCGCAGCAACCCGCCATCGATCAACGATGTATCAAAATATAATTAAATAGAAACAGAGTAGAGAGAGAAGATGAGAGATTAGAGGAGGAGACGATTTAAATGATTTAATCGTCTTTTAAGGAACGAGAGAGAGAATAGAAAACAGAGCACCTGGGGCCGAGTCACGGGCAGGGAAGAGAGCTGACCGGGGCAGACACTCTCCAGTTGTGAATGACGTTAACTATGAATTAAATCTCAGCCGTCCATCTGCTCATCTAGTGACTCTACACGCGCCACGTCGCGTGAATCGTTACTTTTTTAGCGAGATGTGGTTACGTGGACGAATGGGATTTAAACACGGATTAGGTAGGTCTTGACACGCATGTGGTCCTCATGGAGTACGACTTGCGTTGCGTTTCAAATAAAACGACATTAGGCAGATTAATGTTACTCATTCTGTCCCTAAATGTTTGTTCATTTTCTATTTTGGGTGTCCCCTTAAGTTTGTCACTTTGCTTCATTCTCAATCACATATTCTACTTTTTTATTTTATTATTAATTATTTATTCTCAACCACACATTGTATATATTTTTTCTTCCTTAATAACCTGCTTGTCCTTTTTGACAAACAAATAGGGCCGGAGGGAGAGTAATAATTAGAGCATGAATAAACAGCAGGAGGCACTTGTTAATGGATAGTGTAACACGTGGCGTGATCGTGGAATACGAGAATGGTACATGTTTTCATGAGTTAAAGTCGACACGTATTAACTTTGAGATGGTTTGAGTAAATTAATGTTAATGAGGGAAACAGAGCACGATATAAAGCGTGTCAATTGGGGACAACTAGGGTGCATTATCGTTAACAACATTTTATATTACCAGATTTTAAAATAGGTTTACTTATATATTTTATGATAATCAGAAGAGGTTGTCGAGAAGGTGGGTACGAGGATAAAATACTGTAAGATGTTGAGTTTGAATGTCTGCTAAATACTTTAAAGGTTATTTTTTTTAAATTCGATCTACTCTGTCATATTTGATTAATATTTATCAATTTTCAAACGGTTCAATCTAACTTTAATTTGTTCAACGTTTGATGTGAATTAGGAGTCTGATTATTATAACGAAAAACAAACAATTCATGCTTTTAACAAAAAAACATAATACTATTTAGAGTAAAGATCAAGAAGGACAATTGAATATTTGTTAGATCATAGGACGTAATCTCAACCGTTGATTTCTAATCATCCAACGGATGAGATTAAAAATAAAAAACCTCCAAATCTAACCACCCCGTTTTTTCCGCAAATCCAAATCTCAATTTTAATAAAAATTAACTTTAATCTCAACCGTCAGATTAATCAAATAATGGTTGAATTTTGTTTTCCGTCTTATAAATATTTAATGTCCTCCTAGGACTTAATCATACTATTTATCAACAAATCATAAACGGTACTATTTGACATAAAAAAATTCTTTAATAATTCATGATTTAATTGCTGTCCGGCGCGTATAGGATTAATAAAACTAATAAACCAGTACAGAATTAATACTAAATAATTACTTTTTGAATAGTCAAAACCGTGTATTGTAACGAAATCATATTATTTATTCTAAGATTCAAAGCTGCAGGTTAATTGTTGTTACTTTTAATAATACTGTACTTATTTTAATAAGATGTGACTTACTGTAGAGGCAAACACGTGTTCTATTATGACTTGGATATGATGTTTGCATTTGCTTTTTTCTAACAGAAACGATCAAATACATTCTTATTCTTTGAATTTTTTTAAGATCATCTTTCAATCGTATATTTCATTCAAACAAAAAGAATACTCAAGCAGTCTTGTGAATTAAACTTTTGTGATTTAAGTGATCGAATTAGGATCTAAAAGAACATCAAATTTTTATAAGATATAGAGACATCATTCAACCATTGGTTTTGATTAATTTAACGGTTGAGATTAAAGTTGGTTTTTAATTTAATAGACAGTTGGATTTGCAAAATATACGGACGGTTGGAGATTGACGGTTATCAATATCAACAATTGGATAAATAAAAATCAACGGTTGAAATGATGTCCTTCCATCCTACAAAATTTATGTTGCCTCTCTTGAACTCTTCCCTTAAGTGACCTATAATAATAATTTATTACACATAATAATCATGAAACAATAAATACAACGAGTAGCCTTTTTGATAATTAAGCATAAATTATAGAGTGACATTTCAATCATTCCTGGTTGGTACAGTTTATATGCTGCGGAGGTTATATTATAAGTCACCTATATAAATTTATAATTAAACATGCTAAAATAATAAATTTTGCAAAATCATATGCGAATTAATCAACAAAATACCAGAATTACGATCTTAAATACTAGGAAAATAATGTGTGAGAAATATAGGAGAGGTTGTAGAATGAAGGACGGTGTGTGTGGGTCTTAAAATTAGATATGAGTGTCAAAAAGGGAAGGACTATATCACACATATTTGTTGATAAACAGCAACACATGCATCACACTCATATGCAATCGATACAAAGAATGTGCTGCTGGTTAGGTTAAATTAATGTCTCTTTGGAAAATCTCAAGATATTATGGTTGAAATTTGTGTAAACAATTACAAGTTGCCGCAGTCCTCAATTTTCCAAAAGGTTGGTTATTATATAGACTGCTAGCTTCAGCTAGCTGCTCTCATCCTCTTGCACACTTGCAATCCACAAAATTAAACGTACATCAAATTAACGAGTTTGGTTACGGACACTGATGTTCGGTTCGTATAGTTATTTTACTAAAAATAAAGAAAATAATGATATTTTGAAGAGGATTATCGATTTTTTCAAAGACACTGATGATCGATGCTTCTCACATACAGAGTATCGAAGTGCAATCAATCAAGCAAGTTGCATAATCTCTAAACTACTCCTTCCGTCTCATTATGAGTGTCTCATTTCTTTTTTAGATGTTTCAAAATAATCTTCTCATTTCCTAAAACAGAAATTTTTTTACTTTTACATTTACATCATCTTTCATATTTTTGCTGCATGAAACATTCAAAATGGGACGGAGGAAGTATATTTCTCCATGCCCGTATGAACATATCCATGCAAGCCACTGTCTCGATTCGCATCACTCTCTAATAAATATAATTCAATGTTAGATACTATTTACAGATTTTTAATTGAAGAAAATCTTGTCTACCTAGTCTAGCTACAACTTGTAGAAAAAGCAGTAGTCATAGGAGTAGGAGTGGACTGTTTTTAAATGAGTGCTAATATACATGAGACATGTGTTCCTCGGGTCTGTACCATAACCACTAACCTAACAACACCTAATTTAGCTCAGCTGTCAGATTTATACTTCCTTTTGACAATGTTCGAACGGTGCCGTTTTCGTAGTGACAGTTGCAGCCAGTCCCAACTCACGTCGCGTGTCTTAATATTTCGGAGTTTGGGTTGGCTTAGTAAGAATGTAACACGTGTGTATGCTATAAAAGAAAGCACATTCCGATCCCCGAAGATGGGGAACTGGAAAGTTGAAACCAGGGGCGGGAATTGTCTTGGAGAAGCTCGAAGGGTCGTTGTCTGACATAGTTGTCGGATTGAGACATCAGACAGTGGAAGGCTGGTTGTGTGTGTCACTAATGTCTTGATGCCATGCACTGATTTCCACTGCTGATTGATTTCGTGCTGTTATTTAGAGTTGTAGATTGATAATTGATTGGGTTGTATCGTAAATGGGCCGGCCCATTTGAAATAAGTCATGTAGAAAATAAGGAAAACAATTTGTGACAAGCCAGAGGTTTTCAGGAATAAGGTATGATGCTCTAAAGTCACTTAAACGCGAACTAAATCTGCATAGTTTTAGTACTTTTCTCCCTTCTTAAATGTTTGTCCAATTTTCTTTTAGAGTGTCTCCTGATGTTTACCACTTTCAATCGACTACACATTTTACTTTTTTTCAAAAATTTATTAATTACTCATTTTCAACCACATATTTTACACTCGTTATTCTCTAAAATATCGTACAAATTATTCTTTTGGACAAACAAAATAGTGACGAAAGAATTACTATGTAATTTTATCTAAATTTAAATAAAACTACGTAGTTTTCAATCCCTTGGAATTGGCCGCAAATGCGATGGATCTGAATCCCAGATTATTAGAGGAAGATAATAAAGAAAAGAGTGAAAACATGAATTACAAGATCCATAACTTGAGTAGCTTCAAATATATAAAGGTGAAAACATACAAAGAGCAAAGCTTTCTTCAGGTAATACAAGTCTTTCTCCATCTGAGAATAGTTCAGACAATAATTTATATGAGTGCTTGCCCTTAGATATGCAACTTTGATAAAAAACCAACATTGAACTGAGAGGCAACCATATTGAGAGGCTGAGTTGCTAGATTCCTTCTTTAAAGGAATGGGGGGAGGATAACCCATCGACGAGGGTATTTTGCTCTTCCATCCTTTCCATCAAAGAGCTGCAAGCACAAATGAGAAACACATGAAATCAGGGCAGACTAAAAATGAACCGACAATTATCTAAAGTCAAATTTATGCAACAGCAAGTTCAGTTGAAAATGAAAATAACAATGTACTGTACCTTCTTCAAGCGTCTGTGTTTTGCAAGCGCCCAGTTGGTCATGATGGAAGCAGCTACGATTAAGAAGATATAACCTGCAACAGTTTGTGTTGCAATGTTGAAGCCTAACCACTGATAAATCTCAGTTGTGTAGTTTGCGCATGTAACGATATTGAATAAAAATCCACGGGGGATTTGGTATCCTCCGTTTCCACTAGGGTCCCGAAGATTCTTTAAAAGGATATGAGTGTAAAAGTTTGCAAGTTGACAGACAACTCCCAATCCGAATCCAATTTTCATCTGAAGATCACTAACTGGAGTGTAAAGTGGATGGTTCACGTAATAGGCAATGTATGCACCAAAAGTCCAGTAGTAGAAACAATTGCGGAAAACATTGGAGAGAGGGGATGTAGCATGGCTGAATCGGTGTACAAAGAATGTCTCCATGATACGCTTGAAATAGTGGAAGCACCAGTAGTACATTGCATAGGTCTGAACTGGACGAATAACACGTTCTCCCTTGTAACCAAAGAACTGGTACACAGGAAGATAGTAAAAGAGGGGATAGATAATCAAGGGGCCAAGATATTCAAAGAAGAAGAGGTGCGATATGACACTTGGGGACCAAGATCCTTAAATAAGACTGTTAACTGACTGGAATTTCCGTCAGTGTATTCTTTGAGGCTTTTCTTGTAGTTAAGAACAACTGGCTTTTCTTTTGACCCAGGAGCAACAGGTAGGGTAAGTCGCTGTCTAGATGGATAAAACTTCTTGGCTGTTGAATTGCATATAAATTTTTTGTCAGATGAAGTACCATATGTCATGTAAGCTTAAAACAAAATTCAAATAATAACGAACATAAAAAAGGAACAAGGGTAAATGGCCAAATTAAAATAAATATTCAAAAGCAAAAGCGCTTCGAAAACATGTTTTATGCTGATAGTTACTATTATGATTGGGATATTTGACAGACAGTCAGACACCTCATGCACTTATACAGTATAGTGACCAGCCGATAACAAAATAAGTGCTTAAGTCAATTGAAAATATTTCAATTTGTGCATCCTAAAACCATTTTGATCAATATAAACATCTCTATTCTAAAATTGGCGATATTACTAATGGATGGTAGAAGACACAACTTATAAGAGGACCAAGAAAATCTATCTTCAAGTTAGGGTAAAACTAAACAGGTATTGGAGTACTGAAAATACTGTCGTGTTCTGTGGTTTTTTGAGAGTCTTGACATCAGATCTAACAGTTTAAATGCATCAGAATTGTATTACTTGACAGCAACCAAGCTAATGATTAATTTGAATATCAAGTTTTCATGTGAGAATTTAATAAAGCCTGAAACAGCAGAAACCCTTCACAAACTGTTCAGGTCTAGCTCAACTTACATCTGTTCATCAACAAAACATACCAAGTTTCAATCAAGCAGTTACATTATCATTATCAGATAACCCCTTGAAAAACCACAAGAACCCTAATCAATTAACAAATCTAACAAGTCATCCCAAACCAGACTTACTTCGCTTGTGAATAGCATCCTGCAGGTCAGCTACAGTAGCCTGCAAAAAACCAATAAAGATCAAATCCTTGGACACCCAAATCATCAGCAAAGATCGAAACCTTAAACCCAAATAGATCTACACAAAACAACGAAGTAAACAGACTTACAGAGTCAGGGAGGTCAAGGCCGCCCTTGATTACTTCCCGTCCGGTTCTGGACACCACTGTCACCTTCATCTCGAATTGGGTTAATCCAAGAGGGAGAAGATCTGAGGCGGAGTTCCCAAGCGAGAATTGGGTGAATATTTATTGAAGGGATTGAAATGAGGAATTGGGTTTGATGGGGTTTTGATGAGGGATGAGGAGATGCCGTGTGGATTGGAAATCAATAAATGTGTAGGGTTGGAAGTAGGAAGGAGAACCAACTACCAGGGAGGAACAGACAGGAGGAGTTGATCAACTAACTGCTAACAACATTTTTCATTCTCATTACTGAGATTTGATCTGAAACGGTGAGAATTGAAACAAACTCATTTTGGATAAAAGATATAAAATGAAAAAAGTATAGGAATAAACCTATTTTCTATTGTAATTTGATTACTTGATGAGGTCATCCCGTTATACCTAGCCAGTCCATAGTCTGCTTGCTCAGAAAGAGACTCGAGTGTTGCGAGTTCAGTGAATCCAGTTGTAATTACCACAAACATTGATCGTCCAGTTGTAGCAAAAAAGTTAGAAATTTATTGAATTTTCAAGACAGGAACAAGCTAGACTTGCAGACAGTTCAATTGAAATTCAACACATTGTTATACTAAAATCTAACTTAGTCAACCTCTTCGATCTTAGGACCAGCACCACTTCCACCAGAAGAGGGAATGTCATCCCCAGCTCCCATATCAGGGCCAGCGCCACCTTGGTACATCTTTGCAATGATTGGGTTGCAAAGACTCTCCAGCTCCTTCATTTTGTCTTCAAATTCTTCAGCTTCAGCTAGCTGGTTATTGTCCAACCAAGAAATGGCAGCATCAATTGCATCTTCAATCTTCTTCTTGTCTGCTGGGGGGAGTTTTTCTCCTATCTTCTCATCCTTTATAGTATTCCTCATGTTGTATGCGTAATTCTCCAGAGCATTCTTTGCTTCAACCTTCTTTTTGTGCTCCTCGTCTTCGCTCTTGTACTTCTCAGCTTCCTGAACCATTTTCTCAATCTCCTCCTTTGAAAGTCTTCCCTTGTCATTGGTAATTGTGATCTTGTTCTTCTGGCCAGTAGTCTTGTCCTCTGCTGACACATTCAAAATACCATTAGCGTCGATGTCAAAACATACAGTGATTTGGGGGACTCCTCTTGGTGCTGGAGGAATTCCAGACAGCTCAAACTTGCCCAACAGGTTGTTGTCCCTTGTCCTAGTCCTCTCACCCTCATAAACCTGGATCAACACACCAGGCTGGTTGTCTGAGTATGTTGAGAACACCTGCTCCTTTTTGGTAGGAATGGTTGTATTTCTTGGGATCAACACTGTCATAACTCCTCCAGCAGTCTCTAAACCAAGGGACAGAGGAGTGACATCCAATAGTAACAAATCTTGCACCTTTTCATTTCCTTCACCACTCAAAATTGCAGCCTGCACAGAAGCACCATAAGCAACAGCCTCATCTGGATTGATACTTTTGCACAGCTCCTTCCCATTAAAGAAGTCCTGCAACAGCTGCTGAACCTTCGGAATTCTAGTAGATCCTCCAACAAGGACAATATCATGCACGTGTTCTTGTCCATCTTAGCATCCCTCAGGCACTTCTCAACTGGATCCATGCACTTCCTGAACAAGTCCATGTTGAGCTCTTCAAACCTAGCTCGAGTAATGGTGGAGTAGAAATCCACACCTTCATAGAGCGAATCAATCTCAATGGTGGTCTGAGCAGTGGAGGAAAGTGTTCTCTTCGCCCTCTCACACGCTGTTCTTAACCTTCTTAGAGCTCTCGGGTTGCCAGTAATATCCTTCTTGTGCTTCCTCTTGAACTCCTGAACAAAGTGGTTCACCAGTCTGTTGTCAAAGTCCTCCCTCCCAAATGCGTATCTCCAGCAGTAGCCTTAACCTCAAAAATACCTTCTTCAATCGTCAGCAGCGATACATCAAAAGTACCACCACCAAGATCAAAAATCAACACATTTTTCTCTCCAACACTAGTTGCCTTCTTATCCAACCCATAAGCAATGGCAGCTGCCGTAGGCTCATTAATAATCCTCATAACATTCAATCCTGAAATAACCCCAGCATCCTTTGTAGCCTGCCGTTGCGAATCATTAAAATAAGCCGGAACAGTGACAACAGCATTTTTCACAGTAGTTCCTAAATAAGCCTCAGCAATTTCCTTCATCTTCATCAAAACCATAGATGAGATTTCCTCAGCAGAAAACTGCTTCTCCTCTCCTTTATAATTCACCACAATCATAGGCTTGTCGCCTGGCCCTGGAATCACTTTAAACGGCCATAGCTTCATATCGCTCTGCACAGATGCATCGCTGAACCTCCTCCCTATCAACCTCTTAGCATCTGTTGTTCAATACAACAATTAAAATCAAAATTTAGGAAAAATTACAAAACTATTAACCAAAAATCTGACCTAAACATTTCCAGAAAATTCAAAACCAACATCAATCAACCACTTCAACATTTCAAAAATCAAATACTGCATCAATCAACCACAACATCAACATTCGAAATCTATATAAAACATTAGAAAATCTGGAATAAAAAACTCGGAAAAAATCAGGAAAATACAATACAAAATGCATCAGAGATCGAAAACGTACCGAAAACGGTGTTGATCGGATTCATGGCGACCTGATTCTTAGCAGCGTCACCATTAGTCTTTCTGAATCGGTGAACGCAACGTAAGATGGAGTGGTCCTATTCCCTTGGTCATTCGCGATGATCTCGACGCGATCATGCTGCCATACTCCGACGCATGAGTACGTCGTTCCGAGATCGATTCCGATTGCCGGACCTTCACCTTTACCAGCCATGTAAGATTTTGAACGCGGATGAGATTTTGCGATTAGGGTTTGGTTTGTGTACGAATGAACAGATTTGCCTGTTGTTTGTGCTGTGAATGTTGAAATAGGGAAACGCTATATATATGTGAGTTTTGGAGTGGTCGAGAAGGTTCTGGAGCGAATTGGCCGTTGGATCGGATCGTGATTGGTGAGTTCCATTCTTCCAAGCGTCTGGTTACTTCTAGAATTTTCTTTTCATTCTTTTCTTTATTTTGAGAAAGGTTCAATATAACTTTTGCTAAGACAGCGAGACTATATCGTTATTAAAAATTCAACGGATGAGATTTTATCAAAAAATAATCTTCAAATCCAACAAATTTCAACTGGAGCATTGTCGTTATTCCTGAGACTGCTTAGGTTCCTTTTCCATCCTTGAGTCACCTGAGGCAGATCTTTCATCCAACCAGTTAATAATATCTGTAAAAACAGTATTTACATTCTCTGGTGTTTCGCCATATAGCAATGAGTGCCACATTCCAGGGTACATTTTTAAGGTCTTGTCATTGGATGATGCATTTTCATAAAGAAGTTGGCTTACTGAAGGATATGTCACTGTGTCTTCTCCTCCATGAACTACTATGAATGGCAACTGTACCTGCATTGTTATCCGTAATGTGATCCAGTCAGAATCCCTTTCTCTGAACTCTTTAAGTTTTATATTTGTAACTTGTCGAGATTCTTTTCCAGGTTTGTGCTGAGTCTCAGTAGCTCATAAGCAGTCTTCATCCGAGGGCGCCCCTTATGACAATACCGGTTCTCTTTATCTGTGATTCGAACAACGGTAAATATTACTCAAGTACAGAATTTATAATTAGTACTTCCTTGCCAGGTTATCCTCACCTCTTTTCTGGTTTCAGGCAATCTGAAAGCAGCATCGACAACATCCTGACCCGTGGGAACTATTTTCCATGTCGGAATTATTTTAGCTATTTGCGAAAGAGCTTTGGTCACTTCAGGAGATGGTTTTATCCCATCTGCAATCTGCGAAACACAGGTACTGACTCTCAGCCATTTTTAAAAACACAAATTTTCTATAAATCTCTTTCCATATGGAGAGTGTATATATGTACTTTGCACATCGGTGCCACCAAAACAGCTCCGTCCCAGAAATGAGGCATCTTTTGGTGAATGACCAGAGCAATGGCTCCTCCCATAGATTCACCTAAAAGAAACTTTTTCTTCTTTTTGTGTTCCTCTTTTTTCTGTTAAATGCTCAACTTGTCATTTTATCTATCGGAGAGAGCTCCATCAAATTACAGCCATTAATCTTTAATCTTTTGTACTTCTTAATTTGAAATGGAAGCAACAAAAATGTATGACCCTGAAAATAACCGACATTTAACATGAAAGTAACGAACTAATAATAATCTCAGAGTCTGCGCAACCTTGTCATTTATTTGCCTTATTTTTCAAAAAATGGTACAGGGTTCTTGTTTTTTTGCTGCAAATAACTGCAGACAAAACCACGCATGAAGCAAAACTCATTGACATGAGTAGACACAGGAAACTTCTGTATACCTACATTAGTTCATACTGTTGACGTCGAATGAAATTAGATATTCTTAAATGCAGACTCTTGGGTGACTTTCTGTGGGGTCAATCTGGCCATAAGAGCTTTGTTGTGGCAGTGATCTGGATCGACATAATAGTATTCCCCATTGGCCATGAATGATACATATGGCCTTTGTGTTTCTGCAATACGAATGTCAGAAAATTTTAGAGTCTTTGGTGTATATGTTGCCAACCAAGTCATCATTTCCACCTCAAAGGTGTCTGAACCAGGCTGCCACTTCAGCTTGTGAACGTAAGGACTGACAAACCAGTGAAGAGCGCCAGTGGTAGTTGCGCTGAAGAAAATCACAGATGCTGCAACTGCCCCTTTTAGAATTACATTCAGATCGGGAGAAGTCATGAATGTAATAACAGGGCCAAGCGACACCGAGAGGCAGCAAGTGGAAAGTGATAGCATTTTCACTTTCTTAATCGTTGATGATATTGGACCATAATAATAAACCAGTCCTGTTTCCTTCTCACCCTCATTGCGTTGGGCATCTTTGCGCGGCCCGATAGTAAGCTTATCATCATCTTCAGCACTTGTAGCATGTGATGCCCATCTTTTCTGAAATATAGGCAACTGGGTATTCGATAGAACATTTTTATTCACACGCGGAGTGTGAGCATATGTTCCAATCCATCGAGGGTGGCAACCTGAAACATAACAAAGCTTATTTATTAGATACATACTGATGATAGCAATACAAAGTTACCTTATTTTCATTTTCAACCATATGTTCATTGCTCGAACATCATAAAATGCCTTTATATCTGATAAAGGTAACAAACTTAAGAAATAATACTTAATAAGAAAACAATGGAGCACAAACAGAAACATGTATTGAAGATACACGAAACAAACGAAAACTAGAATATACACAAACATTTTTTCAACTAGAAAGGACTAATACTAAGCTGCAGTGAACTGAATTTGACTTGCAGATTACGTGAATTACATGATCAAAGTTAAATATTGACATGATAAATATACATGCATCAGTGTGATTCAAGGCTATACAATAAAAATTGAAACTCTAATAAAATTGAAATATGTAAAGAAATTAGGGTTTCTAAAAAATCAAACTCATGATGGAAAATTGTAACAGCGATAATAAGAGGATGTAATTAACCTGATATAAAGATGGTTTTGGGAGACGACACACAAGCGTAGGCGGTGGTAGATCGAGATCGGAGAAGACGAATAACAGCAGCGGCTCTCGACATTTCTGCTGAATCTGGCTGGAGCGTCAGACAGTCGACCAATTAAAGGGTTTAGGTTTTAAGAAAACATATTAGTTTTATAAAATAATTATACATTTTTATCATCAAAAGGGCATTTGGTCTAGTGGTATGATTCTCGCTTAGGGTGCGAGAGGTCCCGAGTTCAATTCTCGGAATGCCCCATTGCTTTTTATTGAATTGATTTTTTATTAGTACAATATCACCAGACATTAATTACTACAGTAAGAGTTTCAGTACAGTTTTTAAGAATACTAATTTTAGGAAAATGTCTCAAGCAATGAATGTTTCTATGCTAAATATCAAATTTCCCAAAAATTCCCTCCTTTTGCAAGGATGTGTATGACCTCAAGCTACACAAAACTCTCAAAATCAAGCAAACAGACATTCCCAATTTACTTACAGAACTTCTCTTTTGGCTTTCAATTTCATCGATATCGATTCTGGAAACCTTAAATTTCCTGCTAATTTCTAGACCTCGGAAGTCAATCTTGTGCAAATATTTGCATATAAGCTTTTGCAGGACAACACCTTATCACTAGCATTGCTTGCATTTTTACATTAGATTTTGTGCAAAAGGATAGCCTTAACTTAAAGTCAATCACCATTTAACAACCAAATGCCAACGTTTTTCATAAATACACTTTTGAATCCCTCAAAAGGTGCAATTTCTTCTACCATGGGATCCAAAGTCCCCATTACCCGCATTTCGGCCTTCTTCGTTATCATCCTGTATTTCCACTCGAAGATCGTTACGTCTACTAACGAAACACAAAGGGATAGAGACAGGGTTATTGAGCTTCCAGGCCAGCCTAAGAACTTAAGCTTCCAGCATTACTCCGGATATGTCACGGTGGATGAGAAAGCGGGACGAGCTCTCTTTTACTGGTTGATCGAGTCCAAGAAAGGGTCTGAGACTAAGCCACTTGTTTTATGGCTGAATGGCGGTCCGGGCTGCTCATCTATAGCATATGGAGCATCAGAGGAGGTGGGTCCTTTTCGAGTCAGGCCCGATGGCATTACTTTGAGTCTTAACCCTTATGCTTGGAATAAAGGTACATTCACCATCAGTTGGTTAAAATGTAGCATGGATGAAACATGTTTTGTAACTGTGCTTATAATTTTTATATCTGCAGAGGCAAATCTGCTCTTCCTCGACTCACCCGCCGGAGTTGGTTTTTCCTACTCGAATACTTCGTCAGATTTTGAATCCCCCAGTGACGAAAGAACAGGTTTTCCTCAAGCATTTTTGTGCATCTTACAACTTATGTATCTTGTTTTTCTTACAACTTACAAGCATTTTTGTACATTGCGCAGCTTCGGATGCGTATATATTTCTTACGGAATGGTTTCAGCGATTTCCGGAGTACCAACACAGGCCATTCTACTTAGCAGGAGAAAGCTATGCAGGTTTGATTTAGTGTCACCATTTTCAGCTGATCAGACTTGAACATTTTATGTTCTTCGAACTCATTGAACCGCTCTGTCGCACGCATGTATAACTTTTCAGGTCATTACATACCGGAGCTGGCTCAAGTTATCGTTAGGCGAAACAAAGGACTACAAAACCCTGTTATAAATTTCAAGGGATTTTTGGTGAGCCTAAAAACATTTCTCTTTAAAAACAAGTAAAAGTACTTCAGAATCTCAATGATTTTGAGTTCTTAAAATTTTTGCAGTTGGGAAATCCTCTACTTGATAACTTTTACGACACGGTAGGCTCGCACGAGTACTGGTGGAACCATGGATTGATATCTGAATCAACGTACATTGCTCTTAAAGCTTGTCGAAATGAATCATTCTTATTCCCTAAGGGGAAATGCAGTGAAGTCCTCAAAAAGGCTTACACTGAGTTTGGTAAAATTGATCCACACAACATATACTCCAATCCTTGCAATGCAGCAGGCACAGTTAAACAAGACTCCACACTCCCACTGGTAGGCTGCTAGACCTTGCGGACGGGGTTATCAGAACGTTGAGAAACTCTACAATTTTTACTTATTTGATGAGATATGTATACTTGTGCAGCGATGGAGATATGGAGGAGGTGACGAATGCATTGTAGAGAATACAAAGAAATATATGAATAGGCCAGACGTACAGAAGGCTCTTCATGCTAACACACCGGAATTATTCGTCGTTGGAAACCCTGCAAGTACAAAAATGATATTCATTTCATTTCGATATTTATATCAAAACTAAACAAGGATTTTTTCATTTTTTCAGTGTAATTGTCAGAACACAGTGGGCAGATTCTCCGAAATCCATGCTTCCCATATTGAAAGAACTTATTGACGCAGGCCTTCGCATTTGGGTCTTCAGGTACCCTCATAGCGCGGAAAATACATTTCAAGCTGGAATTTGACAACATATACAAAGCTAATAACTATTTCTGAATGGATGTCAGTGGAGATACCGATGCAGTATTGCCTCTGACAGCTACGAGATACTCTATCGATGCGTTGAACCTTACGACCTTGACAGATTGGCACGCTTGGTATGACAACCATCAAACGGTAATACCCGTTACACTCTTATATATTTGTCTGAAACAACATTCATAGTACATTGTTCTCATTTTGGGTAACAATCAAATAGGTGTGTGGTTGGAGTCAAGTGTACAAAGGGCTCACATATGCAACTGTAAGAGGAGCAGGACATGAAGTTCCTCTAACGAAACCGAAAATCGCACTTATAATTCTTAGCCATTTCTTGAACAATACACCATTGCTTCGATTAAGGTGAATGTGATCAATGAACTTCTTCAAGTAAAATTTCTTGATCATTACAACAAGACTTGAGCCCTTGGTTTGCTTGAAAAATGGAAAAACTGAGCTTAAACAATGGACTTGGTTTTTTCATGGTCTCGACTCTTAATCAAACTAGACTATTGTTGGGTTATGACATTAAAAAGTTAAGTTTGGATTTTTTTGGGAACCACCGTCTTTAAAAATTATAAAGTCACACCCTCACTTATATATTTAATTTTAATAAAAATATTAATAAAAATGATAAAAACTTATAAAAATACAAAAAAATACATAATTAATTAACAAAAATCATAAAAATCATTAAAAACGACATCTTATTGAACATGTTCATAGTCCAAATCGGCAGGCAGTTGGGTTTGGCTTCATACCAAACCCGTCCACTGGTTCATCTCACCAACCACTTCTCCACCAACCCATTTTTTCTTACATTCAAATATCTCTGGCTGCAATTGAATCATCTCTCTAAACAATCAAAGATTCATCTGAATCATGTCTGCCGCTGCTTCCTCCATTTCAACCCCAAATTTGACTAGGAGGTATTCCCATTTCGCTACCTCACCCGATCTACGTCGATTCACAATCCCCTCAATCCAAATCTCACTTCCTCGTCGTCAGTCACCTACTAAATTAGGTAACTTCTTTTCAAGTTTTGCATTTTTAGTTTCTAATTTATTGATTTTGTTGTAAAGGTGATGCCTTTTTGATGTTTAAGGTGCGGTTTGGTGCACAACAGATTGATTTGATTCTGGGTTTGCTTGGATTGTATGAACTAGCTAGTTATTTATTTTTCAATTACTTGCATTGTGATTTGATAAATGTTGTTTTTTGCGTTATGATAGTGATTCAGGCTGTTGGGAGTACTTATGGAAATAACTATAGGGTTACCACTTATGGTGAATCCCACGGTGGGGGTGTTGGTTGTGTGATTGATGGATGTCCACCGCGTATACCTCTATCCGAGGCTGATATACAGTTTGAACTTGACAGAAGGTACGCTCACTTATTAGGCTACGACTGAAGTAAAACAATATTTTCAATGAAAAATACTCTCTTTACTGGTTAAGTATATTGATATTTTCAGGAGGCCAGGTCAGAGCCGCATTACAACACCTAGAAAAGAGACCGACACTTGTAAAATTTATTCTGGAGTTGCTGATGGTCAGGATGAATTTCAAAAGTTTTTAATATAATATACTTCATGTTTATAAGAGTTGATATTATTTGCTCGCTTTTTCTATAAAACTAACTTTGGGGGACATGATTTCAGGCTTGACTACTGGTGCACCGATTCACGTTGCCGTTCCAAATACTGATCAAAGGGGTGGTGTAAGTATTTTATCTCTTGACAGAATTAAGTATTCATCATGTTTTTTTTTTCAAGCATGTTTGATCATGTTTCTTAGAGTGTGACTGCTTAGCATGGTGTACTCTCTAGCATCCACTAATTCATTTCATCACAATCATGTTCTCTCATCTTGCAAGTCCATGCTGTGTAACCCAATAGCTCATGCTGAGGGAAATCATCAATATGTGTATGTTATAGTTCTTTTGTTCGTTTGTCTCATTGAATTTTTTGTCACTTCAGGATTATAGTGAAATGTCTGTCGCATATAGACCTTCTCATGCAGACGCAACCTATGACTTCAAGTATGGTGTCAGATCCGTGCAGGTATATTGTAGCCTAATGCATTTCTTTAACTCATGTTTATTTTTAATGCAAACATTAAATGCAGTCTAACCTGCTGTCCTGCTTATGGTGTTTCCTATATAGGGCGGTGGCCGATCTTCAGCAAGGGAAACCATAGGAAGAGTGGCCGCTGGTGCAATTGCTAAGAAAATACTGAAGTTGCATTCAGGGACAGAGGTTCGCTGTTGTGACTATTTTATACTTTCTCATGTGTTGATGGCAACGTTAATAAAACGTTGCCATCAACACAACTTGTATCAATCCCTCTCTATCAGTTATCTTGTATCACCTCTCAATTTTAACTATTGGTGCAGGTTCTAGCTTTTGTGTCCCAAGTCCACCGGGTTGTGCTTTCTAAGGATATTGATTACGAGACCTTGACACTTGATCAGGTACGCATGTTTCATATGCACTCTGCTAATTAACTTGTTAATGTCACCACATGAAGCTGATTTTAATCTGTGGTGATTGCACGTTTCAATGTTTACTTAATTAAGGGTAATTTTTTGTTGTATGAGATGAAAATGAATGCAATATTTTCTTTCAAGATAAAGCAGCTTTTTCGTAAAAATTATGCATACCTTTTGTGGTATAGATGATTCCTCAATGGAAATCAACTCTCTGACTACATTTCTTTAGAGCCTTGTGTAAAGTTTTCTCAGCTTGATTTTTCTTTTGTGCTATTCTTGGTTTCCCGGTAACTTTTTAATATAGCTGGTTCTTGGTGCTGATAGCTCTTTCATCTCATTATTTTTCTATAACTCAATTTGTCTCCTAAACCTTTTGATCCTTGAGTAGCTTCGGTCTATAGCTGTCTATGTCGTCGGAATTAATATTATCAGAATAATAACTTGCAATTTTGCTGTTTGATCAACAGATTGAGAGTAATATTGTGAGGTGTCCAGATCCTGAATATGCTGAGAAGATGATTGCTGCAATAGATGCAATCCGGGTGAAAGGTGATTCTGTGGGCGGTGTTGTCACATGCATTGTGAGAAATGCACCCCGGGTATGACTCTAAAGCAACTGACTGTCTCTAAAGACTTGTTTTCCTTCCTAGCAGTTTGAATTTTAAGTGATATTTTAATCTTTTGAAAATAATTTATTTTCTCGGACAACTCAGGGACTTGGCACTCCAGTCTTTGATAAACTTGAGGCTGAATTAGCGAAAGCTGCACTTTCTCTCCCAGCAACGAAGGGTTTCGAGATAGGAAGTGGTTTCGGAGGTGTTTATAGATGAATGATTGTGCGATCCATCAAATCATCTACTCTCTTCTCTTTTTAATTTACACTGTCATGATAATGCACATGCAGGTACTTTTTTGACTGGAAGTGAACACAATGATGAGTTCTATACTGATGAACATGGCAGGGTTAGGACAAGAACAAACCGCTCTGGGGTATACAAGTAAGTCTTCTCCACATTATTTTATTTTAATATCTGCATATGTGAGGTCCAGTTTTCATCTAATTTATTTATCAGGGTGGAATTTCAAATGGTGAAATTATTGAGATGAGATTGGTTTCAAACCAACATCTACCATTTCAGTAAGTCAAAGCTCCTTATACTTCTGTATTACATCCTCGCAGAAAAGACTTTGATGATGCAGGCTGTGTTATATTATTCAATTGTCTAAAAATGGTAATATCATGTTTATGCGTAATTCAAATTCACATTTTTGGTATTCCTGCAGAGAAAACAGCGCACAGTTACTAGAGATAAACAAGAGACAGACCTTATAGCTCGAGGCCGCCATGATCCATGTGTTGTCCCACGAGGTTGGCTTCATAACTAGCTTTACACTTCAAATTTGGTTTTCTCGAACTGGCTATACTAGAAATTTTCACTTTCTCATATGTGAGTTTTGGGCACCCATGAGTATATAATGTCCGTTTGTGTATGTACTCAGGTCTCGCATTGCTATTGATGTAGTCTCTTTTCTCTGCTAATCTCTTTTTAAATTTATAAATGTGCTTTGTTATTATTGTCAGGTGCTTTTGGCTGCTTTCCTAGCTTTGTTATAAAAATTACTCGTCATCTAGTTGCTCATTTGATGTCTTGGTGTTGATATATTCCTGATGACCTCAAATCTCTTTGCAGCTGTTCCCATGGTTGAATCCATGGTAGCCATTGTCCTTGTTGATCAACTCATGGCACAACATGCTCAATGTGAGCTATTCCCAATCAATCCGGAATTTCAAGAACCATCCTCATGGAAGCTTGAAACAATCACAGCATAATGTGTACACTCAAAGAATTGCATCCCAAAATCATTTTGTATCTGTTTCTGAGCTCCGCCTTTGGTATTTTAATAAGTCCCTTTCTACACTGATTTTTATTGTACTGTAGTGTAGTCTCAGGATACGTGGGACAAAGTAACACCAAATTCTTCTATTTAAGTTGAGTATCGAATCCTCTAGGCTGTGATTCATTCGGTTTATATTTGTCATCATTTTTTTCATTTAATCACAAATATTAACTACCTCGAAAGGATGGGATGGCCGAGTGGACGGGCATAAGGATAAGACAAGATCGGGTGGGAGAACAAGAGCAGGCCTGAGTTCGATTAACTTGTCTAAACTGAATTACTTGGGAGTCAGAAATCCTTACAACAACAAAAGTTCATCATGCTAAATGCACTGCTAAAATCAAGACAAACCAAACATGGATCGTGGCGGCTTTAGGATTTCACAATACCAAACGCCAGCCTCCCATTGCCCAGCAGAAATGCTTTTTTAACTAGCAAGCTAGCTAATCAAATTAGCCCTGAGAAGGGATCTTTACTTGGTTGACTAGAACTAGGGGGAGTCTGTGGTGGGCAAGAACTTAGGAATGGGTTGTATGGCTCGATGACACCACGTTGCGGCTGTTGGATTGGTAATGCCCCTTGTTGATGAGAAGTGTCAACCATTTGCAAATTAGTTGGTGGTAGAATACCTGTTGGAGCTTGAAATGAGATATAAGGGTCAATAGTATCATCCATAAAAGGATTCGCTGCAGGCTGCTTCACGTAATAGGGTGTGCCCTGTGGAACGGCACTGTCGTAGAGTCTGTCTAATGTCAATTTGTCCAGCACACCAGTCTGATTGCACAAACACCTAAGTAAGTTGCATGTAGAGAAGAGACATGCAGTCTGCAAGATACAAACTAACCAAGTTGGGCCGGCGACTTCAGTAGAGCCTGATGCTGAAACTAATGCAAGCTCCCAGTCATTTGTTTGACTTGTCTGACCAAGACCATTGGCTGAATCTGAGAAATCAGCAGGAAAGAATGTTCGTTGTTCATTCTTAAAAAATAAAGAATCTAAATTAGCTATGTAAGGAATTATTCAATACCAGACGCAAGAACTGAGAGTGCCAGAGGATTTTTATCGTCCAATCCCAATGATTCCGCACTATAGTCATCCATACACTACAAGCATAAAAAGATAAAGCTTAACAAGAGCCAACTGACCATGAAGCATCATACTTCCAAAAAACAAACGACAAAAGACGCTTACCAAAAGATCGACTTCGACAGCTTCCCTAGAAGAATTAGGTACTGCAGCTTCTCCACCCGGCTCACCTTCAACTGAATGCTCAGGTTCTTCAGCAGCATCATGGTCAAAGTCGAAATCAAAATCATCAATTAAGGCACCAGAACGTGGAGTAACAGCAATTTGGTCCTTTATCTGGAATAAAGAGGAAATATTTACTAATAGACAAGCTAGAGACAGAAGCATATAAGCATGCTTCAATCTATCACATGAATTAATCCTAATATATCATTGCTTTGTGGACCAGTAAAAAAAGGAAAAAAAAAGGCAGTGGTTGAAATCCTGGATTGCGCAGAGAACTCAAAGAATCACCTCATCTAGTTGAATTGTCAAGGGTTGAGGTACATCCTTAATGTATTCTTCCATTGAAGCAACAAATGAAGCTGGAGGCTGCATTAACAGTACGCCCAAGAAATTAAGTCTCTGGGATGTATAAACAATGACAAACCGAAAGTTGTTTACAAAAGAATAAACCTCACATTATTCATTCACTGTTGATTACCTGTTTTATCTTGACAAACTTCTGCCCTCTCCCAAAAGGTTGGCCCTTACATGACTCAAAAAGCTCGGATAACTTCTCAGCCTAAAACAAAAACCAAGAGGAAACCATATGAACTTTTCATTTTTACATTGCAAACTGTACAATGGAAGCTATAACAAAATGAGCAAAAAATGTGAGTTAAATATTTTCACATTAGCAGCTACCTGATCACTGGCCTTCTTATATATTTCCAATGCTCTGACTGCTTCCGGACGCTGCATCTCAAAATACTATGCAAAAGAAATCATTAAGAACTTTCCTCAGATTTGTAGTGTAAGAGGCATGGAGAGAAATATAAAAAAAACCTTGTCAATCAAGTTGAGGATCCCATCGGTGATGGCAACATATAACCGAACACTTTCACTAGCAACCTGAAGGGAAAAGGCATCAAGCATTTTACAAACACATCCTTTAAAAATAACTCAATGGTAAACTTTGGATTGAATAGTGTACGTGGAATTTATAAACTACACAAGGATACCACTGTTACCAAAACAAAAAATTCAAATACTATTGTATGACAGTACCATTGCAAGTGCAAACTGAATCAAGTTGTTAAATGCAGCTGCACCTTCTGGCTGCAAAATAAGTTAAGAATAACCAATTCTTCAAAATGGGAGGTATTCATCTCCGTACCACAAGGAACAACCTCTCACAGGAAAGGAACTGGGCGTACCTTACAAGCAAGAAGACGATTAAGGAGTTGTTGCATAGCTGGTAACTGGCCCATTAAATCTGACGTGTTAAGATTCTTTGTCCTCTGCAATATATAAAGAATTTGCAGGATATGTTGGATATAAAATTTGCCTTGTATGCATTTAAACTATCCAGACAGGTTTAGAAATAAATGTAAATACTGTGAACTCTGATATGCAGTGTCAAATGCTACTTTTAGTGTGATAATCGAGGCACATATATTTACTAAGATTGTTAACATATTACAAGCAGCAGTTTGAAGGCTATAATATTAATGTTGCAGTATCTAAAAATATCGGCATGCTATGCTTTAAATGTAATGAGGTCAAAACTAACCACGTGATTATATGTTATCATTAGATAGCATGGGAAGGCACAACATTGCTTAATCGTAACTACTCCATTTCTTCATAGTTAAAATTCATACCGATTGGTCCTTCTCAACATCATATTTCAGTACACGAAAGCATTCTAACCGCTCCTCGAGAAACAAAGCGTATGAGCGGACCCACGCAGAATAATCCCATGCTAAGAGAAAAAGAGGTGACGCAAAGTTATTTCCTCAAACTGCAATATCCATCTTAAAATATGTATACAGAAACTTTGTTACCATTTGGCGTTGAGTCATCTTTGAAATGAGACAAATGCATCATAAGACCTGATCGGCCTTTACTGTGCGCAATGAGCTCTTCGCAGAATGCAGGACCAACTTCTCTTAGTGCGCGGTGAATGATAAGCAATGTTTTCAGTGCAACCTGATTTACTTGACACCATTAAATACTTTGTATCGGCAACAGCTACTAAATTTGCATTTGAAATTGAAAGTGAATATACAAGCATAAGCTGCAGAACGATAAGCTAAGCTCGAACACAGCTTTATCCAAGTACACATACTTTTTTCCAGAATAACATCGTATACATTAGCATTAGAATTTGAAATAACATCCGCTTATCATTCACTGAATAACACAATTTTACCAATAGGCCCTCACAAGAACATGAAGAAGAAAAGTTCAGTAAATTTCAGTTTATATGCGTGTAAGAGCCAGTCAGTACGCAAAGACAAAAATGCTGGATAAATGAAAAAATAAACTGAAATCAATATTATAATTATGACTTGTAAAAATAAGACTTGAATGAGTAACAATTAGCTGAGTGAACGAAAGTTAATGTATGCATTTGGGAGTAAGGAGCGTACTGCCCAGTTCTGTGTTTTTGCGAGCCGCTTGGTAAGCGCAGTTATACAGTAGTGAGCATCACGGTGCGGCCGTGACACAGCATCAAGAATAGCTGCCACCAAAAATAAATCCACATAATACAATCATCAATAGTAAAACACGGCATGTTGATCTCAAAAAAGCAAGTTGATGAGATTTTTTTTATCATTAAGCTGCATTCAACAAATGGCTTGTAACTTACTCCTAACATGCTTCTCTTTAGGTAACTTCTCAATGTGGTTTGTGGCTTTGACAATCGCAACATCAAGATCCTTCCAAACAAATTTTAAATAAGATCACTCAGTAAATATTACTAGTATATAAAACGGTAGAAACTAGAAAGTAGTTTAAAGAAGAACCTTGTACTCGCTATTGACTTTGACCAATCCAACTTTCGTGGAGTCCTTGATTGCTCCAATAGCCTTTCGTAGGCTTTGCTGAGGACCATAGCCACCTCCAGTAGCCATTCTCCTCCCTCATGAAAATACTAACCAAATCCCAGTCAATTTATAACAACAAAAATTCTTAAAATTGGAGCAACAACTCATGATTACATTGCTGAAACGTAAATGTGATGAATTAGATAGAAAGGATGATGGAAATACGTGTCTGTTTTGAGGATGTTTCAAATCTGGAAATGCATGCTTGAGTTGAATAATGAATTGAGGGAAAGTAATTAGAGATTGGATGAAGATTTACCAGACAATGCAATTGATCCGACGCCGACAAAATAGCGTTTTTCTCGTGCGTATGTATGGATGACCGGAGGAAGGATGAAACCATGATGAAGAACGTCAGCGTCAAAATCAAAGAAATGGCTGTTCGTTCGCTCCGGGTTTTGCGGACGGAAGTCTATTGTACTATTTTGAATTTACAGGGACTTTTTTGAGAAAATTGAAACTACCGGACATTTCTGTAATTACCGAAAATTGCACCTTAATCGAAAATTTGCAGTTCAATGAAACTTTTTATTGAAGCGGGAAAAAAAAAACACAACAACAGAATTCAGCACTTGTTAACCAAATAAGGAATGGAGTGCTTCTCTATGAGTCTACGAGTATTTAACATGGTTCAAACAAAATTACAAGGGAATACGATAATACTGCATACGGATTATGAGGCTCTAATGGACCAATTGACTACCGTAATCCGTGTTGAATTTTTCGTAGCGAGGGGCGTGCAGATGAGCTGATGGTCTTGTGTTCCGCAGTGCTATTTCAATGTCTTCTGGCAAAATGGGGCCAACCTTTGGTAGTTCTGAAACAACGTGGGAATGAAGAATTAACATGAGTGAATGAAGTATATGATGCACAAACCAGTATGTTTTTGAATCATACCATCTTCTGGCACCACCTCTTTTTTATCTTCTAGCATTACCATTGTCCGTCGCAAAGGCTGCATTGCTGCTTCTTTGCACACCAAGCGGATATCTGAACCTGAGTATCCTTCCGTGTGTCTACAAGCAAATCATAAGGAAGGGGTGCATCCTCAGTACAGGAGGTAGCAGTTCTTCAAACATGGCTCTTCTTGCTTCTGGTTCTGGAAGAGGAACAAGTATCTGTTCCAATGATAAAAGAAGTTATAATTACTATAAATAATTGTTAGCTTCCCTGCTGATGGTACTATTCGAGTAACAAGAGCTAGTTAGACTTCAAATAGGGAAAACTCTGCTGGTAATCTTGTACTTGTGCCCATAACAGTCTGCTTGGTGAAGGCTCAAGATTGGAATAAAATCACCACATACCCTTTTCTCAAGTCGACGAAGCATTGCTGCATCCAGCTCCCATGGAAGATTCGTCGCAGCCAAAACAAAAACTAGTTCATTTGTTTTTGTCAATCCATCCATCTGTGTTTCAGTAAAAGATATCAGACATCAAGATCATATCACATAATAGATGCTTTAAAGGGTCTTAATGGTATTGGAAAAGTAACTTGCGGCAATACTCAAATAAGAAATAAATGTAAACAAATTCATTGAGAAAAAGCACTCGTAACTTCAATAAAAATGGAGAACATAGATGGAATACACAGTACAGTCGATATGCACAGTTAAGGAACAGGGATGCTTTACTATAAGTTGGAAATTTGAGCATTAAAGGTAAATAAAACAGACCATCACTCATATTTGAGTGATATGAAATGTTAGAGGAAACAAGAAGGTTCAGATAAGAGTATTTTTCAGAGCTCTATCACTTCAATGAAGTATTGGTACAATGCCAACATAAATACCTGTATGAGAAGTTCTGTTTTCAGGCGTCGACTTGCTTCATGCTCACTACGTGCTTCGCCACGTTGACTGATGATTGCATCAATTTCATCGAGGAATATAGTAGATGGAGCATGGTGCCTGGCAAGCTGAAAAAGTACCTTTACCAGTTTCTCTGAATCACCTGCAATAAAAACAAAAACATTCACAATTGTTCTTTGGCACTTAAATAATGACTCGCATTTACTTTTAGACCAAATTATTAATGCCGTATAATGCTAAAAAATCTGTGTAACAATTTACTCATAAAGCCAGTTATCATCCCGCCTATATCAGGCATGTTACGTTAGAGGTAGTGTTTTTGCTGAAACTAGTAATTCATAAAGAAAAACCCCAATAGCAGACTATAAAAGCTAAAAAAATAAATATGACCACTTGATAATGTTTTGAACTAGATAAAAACTTCTTTTTTCAACTCATGTAACTTTTCTCAAGATCTTGCTTAGGGTGTTTCATCCTAGTTAATTTTATGAAGTTGTGTCAAGCTTGTAAAATTTACCCAACAACTTATGTGTGTTAACTTCAAGTTTCAACAGTGTTAAATCTACCCAAGACCAAACCAGCTTTATCTAATTTCTATGCACATTCATTCTTCTTGTCTTTTCAGTCTCACTTTATAGTGAAGAGAGCTTTGTTCTCTAAAGCTTACATGCCTGCTGCTATCCTATTAATTTTGATATTAAGAACAATGTATCGCAGGAACGGTAACTATAAATGGCATGTAGGCTAAAAATTTGCACCAAGTTCTTACTTCTAAGCATGCAATTCTACTGATATTACTTACCACGCCACTTGCTGACAATAGATGATGCTGAAATGTTGAAGAAAGTTGTGTTGCACTCTGTTGCAACAGCCTTCGCCAGCATTGTCTACACATCATTGAAGGTTAATAAAAAATAAGGAGTGCAAATCTTAGAACAAATAAGTGGGTATGGAAGAAAATGCTTTCATATGGGGAATCAGATTCAATATATGCAGCTGTGCAGAAACTATAGGCAAAATGTTGTTGATAT